>UYYA01004124.1:0-101934 GCA_900624975.1 Angiostrongylus costaricensis | reverse complement strand
ATATGAGGGACGAAGAGATAGAGGCGGGTGTTGGGCAGTGATAGTGATACCTTCCAATACAGGCAAGGCCCTGGTTCAAGTCTGTTCCTGACCAACTAAGTATCCATCATTCCGAGGTCAAGAAAATCGGTAGCAGACATTCTGAAACAAACATGCTACCTGAAAATGCACAAAAGTAGACTATTGCCTTTGATAAAATATGACAACGCTCTGGCACGGCTATCCGAGGATTCCAGGAGGAATCGACTCAGCCGTCGCTCAGTGACATCATTCCTTACTCAGTCAGATACTTTACGGCTTGTCTTAACGAGCTCCAGCGACAGCAGCACATTTGCCAAGAGTTTCTTTACCTGAACATCGTAGTGGACGACATTGAGAAGACCAATATTTATCAAGCAGCAGCCGAATCAACACGCAAATCCGAAGAGCTTCGTGGATCACCCATGCGAGAAAACGATGCGAATGGACGAAGTGTTGAGATCCACTCAGTTGAAACAAAATAATAAGCCACATATATGTATATATATATATATATAATTTGTTGGCAAACGGTAGGATGCAAGTTGAGGCAGACGATTGTCGTCAGGCCTCAGCGGAGCTAAGTTGACTCGCCGACCATGATGTCGACAGTCCTCTAATGTGCGCCGACGCGCATTTCGTTATCCCGAAACGGGAAAAAAATCGACCAAGCGATTGAGCTCGAAATGAAGTCGTAACGGTGAAGAAGAGAAATGCTGCCTATCGAATTTTTTTCCTTGGCTTCTCAGTTCAGTTCAGAAATACCAAAAACCATGACCGAAACCCGAAATGCAACACTGCTTGGAAAAAGTCGATGAGTTGCCTTTTTCATAGCTCTTTAATATTCTGTCCAAATAGTGTAGAAATTTATAGGATTAAGTGGGAAAAACTAATCTTCAAGTCATTTGAACGAATAGGATCTCAACCAAAGACCTATTCGATGTCGAACACCTCATTTACAGTTTCCAGGTCATCTTATGCTCGGCCAAAGACTGAGCTAATGCATCGGGAACAACAATTATATTTTATAGGAAAACTATTCTTCTCGATAAAAGCCGACTTTCCACAACACTGAACTATGTCTTGGAGTCAGGCAAACAAAAATTCATTCAATTGCAAGATTAGATGAGAGCCTACCAAGAATAACTCAGCACAGCTGGTTGAGACCGTCGCAGTAAGTAGTAGCGAGTACAAATTGCTCCTTCATAGACTCCAATAAGAGGAATTGGAGCGGATAGAAAACTGTGCGGAAAGTGATGCGTCGCTGGCTCAATGCGATTCGTCTAGGGAAAGTAAGCAATCCAAAAACTAGGTAGAAACTGTAGAATAATAAAGAAATATATGAGAATAAGATACTTGGTAGTGAAATGTTTTACCTTTGACTTTCAAGTTTCCAATTTGAAAAAATGTATTGGGCACGCATTGAACATTTGAATATGTATGATTTTACGACGACAAAAAAAATCTGTCAATCAGAATCGCACGAAGTCTAATCAGTTTTAGGATGAAGAAGTCAACCATAAGTGAATAGCTCGGTTATTCAGTGAATATCGAAAAGTCAGAAATATTTCGCAACAACATTTAACAAACCCAAAGCCTTAGAAGAATCTTGGCGATTTGATCACTAGTAATAAATAGTACCTGTTTACACTTAGTCATCAAAGGGCGTGTGTGGCGCAATGGTTGGAGGCGTCCCGCAACACACACGTGGAGTTGGCCCTCGCGCTCATGGACCACCAAGCCTTCCATCTCACCGAGGTCCGCAAATTGGTACCAGACTTGTCTGGGAGGATAGCAGCACTGGCTCGATACATCGGTAGGCCATCGCGAGTTATTGTAAGGGCCAGATATGCATTCAATCACCTCCAAACAATGCTTAATGAAGTCGAATGGATGGCGCATCTCTCATGGAGTGATCGACGCCGAGAGCTTTTTGAGTTTTATTTAATCACCAGCTAATTTTCGAATTTATCTCTGTTCGCATAATCGATCGGAGATCATTAATCGATAGCAGACAGGAAACTGGAAAACATTGGCGTAGACGCGCGAAGAAAAAGAAAAGAGAGGAAATTCCTTCAAAAGTGCAGATCGGAATGGGGAATCACACAAAAACGCATCGGACATCTGGCACAAATGTTGCGATAGTAGCTGTGGAAGAAAAAAAGCAACACAATAACACTAAAGAAAACCCCTAATGCGCACTGGTGGTGAAGAATAACGACCAACAATTAAGAGAAGAGGAAAGAGCCGCACAGACGAGACCGGAAAAACGAAAAAAAAATGAGAGGCGACGAGTAGGCGCCTCAATAGTAACCGTTCTGGTCGATGGGTAGGGTTCGGTTCCAGTCAGACAAGTAATATTTTCGAGACATCTCATTCTGACGACGGTGAAAATGTGATTAATATGTAGTAAAGGAGAATTTTTTCGAGTTCCTCTCACATTTCAATGTACGGTGCCCGACAATCCTACAGAAATTTAGGAGAAAACGATTGCAAGCGCGAACAAACAAGAAAATTTCAACATGGATAACAATTTCTGTGGCGCGTGTGGCACAGTGGTTGGAGACGACACTGCGACACACAGGTAGAATCGATCCCGGCGCCCATGGCCCACCAAGCCTTCCATCCCTCCGGGGTCGGCAAATTGGTCAGACAGACTTGTCTGGGAGGATAGCAGAACTGCCTTGGTACATCGGCAGGCCACTGCATTGTAAAGGCCAGATTTGCATTCAATCAATTCCAGCGATGCTTAATGAAGTGGAATGCATGGCGCATCCCTCGGAGATTGATCAACGCCGAAAACTTTATTTTTTTTTGCAATTTAGTTGATTTAAAACGTGAGAACGTGAGTAGCGCATTGATGTCGTGAAAAATGGCTCCAAGATTCGAGCCAGAACACAGCCAACCAAGCCACCAGGCTTAGTTTTTTTTTCTTTCTAGAGTTTTTTACATTCCCACGAACTGGGAAAATTGAAATCAGACTTGCGTAGGAAGCTCACTGCTATCCGCAAATCGCTCGGCTAGCATTCAAAAGCGTGCGAAAAAAATCCTCAAATCCAAAAAATCAAAAAATCCAAAAAAGAGTCCTCAAACAGAAGCAGAACACACATGTAATACCGCAGATCTTAGTAGATGATAAAATGCACGGGTTACGAATGGAATGAAAGAACAGCTGGAACCTGCCCAACATATGAAGTCAAGGTATACCTGATAATTAAAACTTGAACGGCCCGTCCTCACTAGTTGTGCGGGCACAAGCATAATCACCATTTTTCGGAGATTTGCTGGTTAAGCCATTGTGGTTCCCTGGAATCCCGAGGATGGCCCGGCCAAAGTCTACCCTAGGTCGTCACCACGACAGGCAGCCGCAGCCCTTGTGGGTCAGAGGAAGATTTGCCATCATACCGCTTTAATACCAGAACGGTGGTGGATTCTGGTATTGGTTTACTCTTAGCTAGACTTCCTGTTGAAAACGCTGGACTCCTTCTCAGCCTGGGAGACCCTGCCGGAGTGGGGTGGGGGAGGGGACGAATCCACACGCTGTACATCGCAGTCCGACACCCTGAAACTCCCAGCTGCGATAAGGCGGTAAACCGTTGGGAGGTCAGGCTATAATAAATAGAAAACTGAAATACTCAAAAGGTCTACTACTGACCTCCTATTATTCGCCTGTTCTTTGTTGTTTACTGCTCAGAATGTTACATCGTCATCGACTCGTCAATTCCCTAATCGTTACCCTCCTAGATGAATCTATGCTGCTAGGCACAAAACTTTTCTATGGTCCTTAAAGGCTGGCAACTACTCATGCTGAGGAGTTGGCTACGTCTTGGTACGCCTATTTCAGGATTCAAGGAAAATCCACTCCAGACTAGTGCCGTATTGATAACGATTAAACGCACGGCAGCGGAACTTACTGACAACCATGACCACATCGATGGATGAGGGTTGCTGAAAAACAAATGAAGTAGAAAGAAATTCTGCCACTGATGACTTTTTTCGAAATATTACAAAGTAGAGAAAATAACATTTCGTCTTGAATGATATCGACCAGTTTTCTTAATGAGGAACAGAAAGAAGCCAGGGTAAGAAAAACATCCATGTGGTGTTGAAAATTTGCGAGGGCGAACATCTGAGTCCTACAACAGCACTAAAGGAGATAAGTCCGTTCAAATCGCTGATAGCTATCGCTCGCTCAACAGCTTGATATGTGGCGACATAAGCGCTGTCCTAGTGTTTGGCTTAAACACGCCCCATCTCCAGCTTGATGATCAACAACAACAAGATTAGTTGATCGAAAAGTAACAGGTACACAGCCAATAACAAATCAATGTAATCATTTGTTAGATATTCTCGATTATTCGACAAATTCGTGGGCCCAATTATCGTCTACCCGTAACTGGTTTCCGTAACTGCATTAATGTTGAACAAAATCCCTCGTTAACAGATAAAGATTTGCAGCAGACGAACACTTTTATTGAAGGAAAAGAAGACCGCGTGTTCAGCTGCAAACATTTCACTTCACCTATTAGAATGAACAAAATGGGATACTCAGAAACAATATTTGCTATACAAAGGCTAAAAGGATAAAGCTCTCGGCGTTGATCAATCCCTGAGGGATGCGCCATGCATCTGACTTCATTAAGTATCGCCGGAGGTGACTCAATGCATATCTAGTCTTTACAATGACTCGCGGTGGCCTACCGATGTATCGAGCCAGTGCTACTATCCTCCCAGACAAGTCTGGTACCAATTCGCCAACTCCGGGAAGGATGGAAGGCTTGGTGAGCCATGAGCGCGGAGATCTATTCCACGTGCGTTTCGCGGTGGTGCCCCCAACCGCTGTGCCACATGTTCCACTATATTTGCTACAGCCTTCTTTATACTGAGTTCTTACACAACTTATAAGCTGCTATTATTCTTTTCAGTATAAACGCAGCTAAACAATAAAAATACCACCTGCATATCATCATTGTTAGTTGGCATTTGCAAAAACTTAGTGAAAAAAACACAAACAAGATTTGTTTCGTCCTATCAAAATGTCGTAGATCGATCGAATATACGAAGAAATCACTGCCCTCGTAAAAGATTAGTAGTGGCAAGGTATCTCATATCGCTTCAGTTCACCAAGGATGACGGCTTGTTTTTCCAAGGATCAGAGAACGTATTGCGGTCCCACACGGAAATGCTAAGGAACCATGTTCGACCTGCATTCAAAATGTCGCTGAAAGCAGAAGACTCTAGATCTTCAAAACGTAACGGAATACCACATGAGCTCGAGCACCTACTTTGATGCCGGATTCAAGCAGGAGGACGGAACGGATCGAAAAAGTGTTGGAGCTGTTTATATATTTGGAAAAAAACCCACTTAAAACTGGATAAAAGATGAGGAGTAAGGAGTTCTGATTTGATCAGTCTCTAAGGCAGGTCTAGCACAAATTTTCCAATCCCGGAGTGATGAATGACCTCGTCACCTGGGGCCCGATATTAGGGGCACCTTAAGCCACTTTGTTACATTTTCGCTTAGTAGCAAAATAAATCGTGTAATCTAGAAGAACTACATAAAGCACAGTAAAACTTAAAGAATATTGTAGTTAATATGTCAAACATGTAATAATTGTTCCTTTAGAGAAGAATGCTATCCTAAAGAACAAAAGAAAAATATGGAGAGAGGAAAGGAGCGAAACCTTAGTGAAGAATAATGAATAAACAAATATGGACGCAATTAGGCCATCACGCTCGAACAGGCAAGGCAGAGGGCCACCAACCTCAGAATCTCTTCAGATCCTTTGAAGTTGGCGATAATTAAAAATCACCGGATATTTGCTCGTGTTTGCTTGATCCCGTCCATTCCTCTACACCCACGACAAAACACCGCCCACTTGGTTGTGTTCATAGAAAAACGAACGACGGTTTTTGTTTATCCTAGATGGAAATTAGAAACGAAATAAATGAAACCGTGTTAAAAATCGAGTAGTAGTAGTTGAAATCATGAAACGAAAAAAAAAAAAAGGAATTGGATAATCTAAAGAGCGAGAAACCAAAGTTACCCACAACACCAGTAAAATTTTAATCTGCGCACTTTTCTTCAGGCTTAGACAACAGCTATGTTTCGGATTTCTTCAGTCTTAAAAAAGTTGAAAATTTCCTAAATCACTGTCGTAGATTTAGTCCTGTTTCTTCCCTATACGTTTGTAGGTGAACAGTTTTTATATCATTTCTGTCACTTACTATCTTAGCAATCACTAACTCACTCTGGTAGGCATTGGTAAGGTCTTCATTCATCTCTATTAAGTTTCGGTGTGCACGTGTGGTGGAGTGGTTGGGGGCACCACTGCGACACACACGTGGAATTGATCCCCGCGCCCATGGCTCACCAAGCCTTACATCTCTCCGGGGTCGGCAAATTGGTATCAAACTCGTCCGGGATGATAGCAGCACTGGCTCGATACATGGGCGGGCCACTTCGAGTCATTATAAAGGCCAGATATGCATTCAGTCACCTCCAACGATACTTAATAAAGTCGAATGCATGGCGCATCCCACAGGGATTGATCAACGCCGAGAGCTATGTCCCTTATCCCTCTAAGTTCCGAAGCTCTTCAGCGCACTTAAATAACACTGGTAGCATGGCATTTTTATTATGAGGCCCACTATTCCCATGGTTTTGCTCGGCGAAATAGTCGCGAATGGCTTTTTTTACAAATGGTTCCCGATTCAAAGATGAGGTCATTATTCGTGCGTATTACACCTTGCTATTTCTTGTTATTACCCACATTATTTGCAGTAGCTACGCCATTTTCCTTTGTTCGGGGTGCTCATCAAAGCATTATAAACTGAGAAGGACATCGTCATTTCCATTGGGAATCCCACCGAAGAGTAAAGCTGTCACGGGAGAATCCTATCGGTAACCTAAGGCTAACGTTTTGCTATGACGATTAAAAGTAGATGTCTCGTACGAAAATTGTTCTGCTTTTGAAGCAACTCTTGAGAGTTCAGTTTTATGGATAAATGCATATTAGAAGTGAAGCATACTTTTTAAGCGAGAATCTCGGCGAAAAATATGATCTTCCTGGTTTCGTCTAAGAAAACACAACTCACCGGTCCGCAATGCAAAGTAACAGTCACGAAGGCTAGATCGCTCAAGCAGGCACACCCAAACAAGACTATAGGTTATATAGGTTATCATTTCCTGTGTGAGAATGTGAACATTTGAGAACACGCCAGCATTTAATTCAAGGACAACGGAACGATTAAGAGCATTGATAGTGAAGAAAACGGGGTACCAGACGAACAGAACGCCATCGGACAGATCTCAATAGCTCTTTTAGGAGGTTTATATAGAATACCGATAGTAATGCTGCGTCATCGTAGCTTGGAGGGTTTCTGCGGTGTCAAATTTTGACGAAGTAACGCGGGTTGTTTCCACCAGCAGGATGAGATAGAGTTCGACATTTTCAGCCCGAGTCCAGAAAAGAAGTAAGCTTCTTTTCTGGAGTAAGAAGTAAGAAAAGGCTTCTGTCTTGGTTACATGGCGCAGTTATCAGCTGGAAAATCGCGAGAATCTGAGAAAGCTTACACTACAGCTTCCCAGACTAAGGTAAATCTTCCTCATAAGCAAATTTCCTATGGAATGAAAATTTATTACTTGGATACTTGAACGGCCCGTCCTTACTGGTTGTGCCACCCACAGCATAATTTCTATTTTTCTGAGTTTTGCTGGTTTTCCCACTGTTTTTTTTCTGGAGTCCCAAGATCAGCTTGGTCAATTTCGGCCCCAAGTTGTCACCACCACAGGCAGCCGCCGTTCTTGCGGATCAGAGAAAGATTTGCCACCACACGACTACTTGATTACTCGACAGTGGTGGATCCTGGTATTGGTTTGCTTTTAGTTAGGCTTCCTGATGAAAACATCGGACTCCTTTTCAGCTTGGAAGACCTTCCAAGAGATAAATCACCCGCTGTAAATCACAGTCCGACACCCAGGAACACCTCCCAACCACGATTACGAGGTAAACCGTTGGGAAAAAAATAAAATTTATGCTACAGATCGGTCGGTTTCTCAACATGGTTCAAATAAGTATTCACGTAATCAGGTATTCAAATGTGATGACGGGAAAATTCAGAACAAGCTAAGAAGAAGCAAATCTCTGAAAAAGACTGTCATGTCTAGCGATATTTAAAAAAACCGTGAAATGTGATAGAAGGAGTCATCAAGATTTGTCAATTGATTTCAATGAAAAGAAGTGCTAACAAACTAATATTTAAGTACATTGATCAATACCCATAAATTACGTTAGACAGTCGAATGATTACGAAAAGTAACTTGTCAAAATGCTATCTGAAGGGTTTTCGAAACCGCGCTGTTTTAAATTATGCCATATACTCTACTTTGAAGTGTTATAACTAAAATTTTTACTCTATTGTTGTATACTTTTAATAACTTAAAAAGTAGTGAGTGGTTCAGTGAAGTTTAAGGAATTGAATTGGGCAATGTGCCAGCAACGACGATGGGTTCTCGTTTTAGAGGAGGAGTGTCCTCACAGACCAAGCAAAAAAAAGTAGGAGGAAAAGCGTAAATCTCTATGGGAAAATCTATCGGCTTACAACGGGAACGCATTAAGTTGCACAATGTATGTGTGTGACTATGGCCATTCGACCCCACAACGACGATGCCATTCACATATTCAATGAAGCGAAAAAGTTAATGACCCAATACGACTTAGGGCTGATTTAGAGCTTATTAAGCGATTACGAGAGAAGAATGTAATTCTTAAGTCTCCGATGCTGACACTACGTTCGCGCATTTCTTTATAAAATTCTGGTTTTCTTCTGAGAGAGCGTTTCTCCCGCTCCTGTTCCTTTGTTAAGAATTCATGTTATTCGTTGGGTAACTTGACGACCGATTCGGAAGATACAAGTCATTTTGGTGTGATAAACAGAGAAAGTGGAAAGTGAGCCCTCTGAATTCATCTACTTTTCCATAATCTTAATGGCCGCTTTCAGAGAGGGTGTGCGAACCCTTACAATTCAGTTTTAGATTGCCAAGAGATCACCAGCGGGAAGTCGATCGTTTACTTCTACTGGCTTTTCATGGAAAGGTATGATGTGAAATGTAACAACAATGCTGAGATAATTGTAAAACGCTGAACTGCAGGTGTGTTCGGAGGGGATCGAATACGCTATAATCCTTTCCACGGATTAAGATGTGCATCACCACACCATGCGGGTCCTTCAACTTCGCTTTTCTCTTAGCAGTGTTTTATGTGTGATATCACAATCACAATGAATGCTAGACAGGCCGAGAATTTGAATGCTATCAAGAGATATTTTCTCAGACTTCTGATAGAAAATCGTGGAATCTCACGCACTCCATGCAACTTCCCACTTTGTACATTTAAAAGGAACAACATTGGATAAACGAATAAATGTTGGGACAAACAGCTGAAAGGAAGGGGAAAACCCGTCGAGCATAAGACTGCTACTGACTGTCTGGCCAGAACTGCTTTTGTATCGAGGATGGCAGTGAATAAATGCATAAGCTTATTTATGCCATCTTTCTGATCTTTCCATCGACTTGCCTTCAAAATGGAATCCTTCAATGCGAATAAACAATCGGGACCCAGAACTGACAGGATCGCTGCGGGACTATGTGAAAAACCTCCTCGTTAGCTGTAGGAAGTTTGCATAGTTGCAGTCAATCAAAAACCTACAAGAGCTTGTTGTTTAACAAAAAAGAAAACGTACACGACAATCGGGTTATCTATGCGATGTCTGTCGTCCATAAGCTCTGATCGAGTTGTCCTCGACATAGTTCACAAATCAATGAAAGAAGCACAGTAATGAGAGCCAGGTGAAGAAAAAAGTTTAGCATGATATGCCACGTCCACGCGGTAATAAAACTCTATGGAGTGTTACCACAGTGCGAAAAACTGGATCGTCCCAATATCGACGAAAAAAGCCTTTGAGTTAGTTGAAAGGAAGAAAAAGCTAAGGAGTAGGCCTGGATGCTTTGGAGAGAAAGTGCGTACGCTCTGAATTACCGAGAAACGGACTTCAAAAGAACTTTGCGAGCAGAATTTCACTATCTTCTCACTCCTTCAATAATGTTTTTATGGGAAGGAGTTTGACAAGATGCTATCATCTCGCCAGAATCCTTCACTATTGTATTCAAGATTGGAAAAGGTCTAGCGCACAACAAAAAGTTAATCGGCGTGATGATCAGATGTTTCTTACAGTAGATCCGAACCAATAATATGAAACTAATTGTGGCTTCGCAGAAAAACAAACTATCAGACAACAAATCACAGGATCGCAAAACGATTAGTGAGAAGCTGAGTGATGCAAAGAAAACAAGTGATAAAGTAATCCAGTGAACAAAAAAGATGAATCTCTAGAAGTCGATTCTAACCGTCGCTTTAATCAGCGTTTAGAAGCTCTTTTTTCTAGAAAGAAAGAGATACTTTCGGCCATGTAAACTTTTGAGAAATGATGAGTATTTGACTTTATCGGACTACGTTCAGTAACCCTACCAACGGCTTCTCGCCTCATCGTGGCTGGAAGGTGGTCCTGGGTGGCGGGATGCGATGTTTAGTAGAGAGTTCATTTTTCAGTAGGATCTTTATAGATGAGTGACGCTTCCATGCGGACCCCCAGCTAGGAGTAAACCAATACAAAGATCCACTACCGTCTTGGTATCAAACTGATCGCATGGTGGCAAATCTCTCTCTGTTCCACAGGGGCGGCGATTGTCTAATTTTGATAACGGCTTGAGAAGGACTTCAGCTGTACCTTAGAACTTCAAGAACCACATTGGTTAGACCAGAAAATTTTCGGAGAATGGAAATTCTGATGGCACCGACACATTCAGTGAAGACTGGTCATCCAAACAAGTTTCAAAATACATTCAAAACCTAAAAGGAGTTTAAATAGAAGCAGTTACACCTGGAAAGATTGAAAAATTGCAGGAAGTAGAGCGTTGTATCAATGACAGGATGAAACGACGATTAAATAATAGAGAAGCATAAAACCTTACATGGTGACACATGATGAAAAAGAAATGAGTGATAGAAACTAATGAAGTAAGAAAAGGGATGCATAGTTGCTCTAGAGACTAGTGTCTTTGAAAAAACCTTCAGCTTTGAAGAAAAGTATAAAGAAGAAGACAGGGAAACCTTCCAAACGACTAATTTCATGATGAGAGGACGCTTTCTGGCGTTCGACTATGACATTCATCACAAGCCTATTCCTTCTACAAACTATCGAGATTGCGAAGAAAACCTGCATTCCCATTGGAAAGTCCAGTAGAAAACCTATGCCTAAGGTTGTCTTTGTTTTGTAAAGGAATCTAGTCGAGAAACCAGAACCCACGTTCGATCCGTTGTCAGCGACAGTGTTCAGTGACGACCTTAGCTAAGGACACGCTGGTACGACAACATCTCAAGGAAAAATTTATTCAACCAGCAAGCACTCAAGAAACACATCTTCGAACTAGAAATAAAACCCGCCTAAAACTCTTTTTCCTAACCAGATTCTTGTAGGCACAGAGCACAACGATCCAATGGTGTGCGAGCAGAAACAGAGGGCAACTAGTCGCTATATAAATTATTTTCCCAGGAATTGTCATTTGAAAGCATCACGTCGCAAAGAGACATCTTGCAAAAGTGAAGAAAAGCTCGAAGTGTTTCATGGATATTCGGGAAAATCGTAACAGTGGATTTCGAACAAAAAAAAGAAACAGCAACCGCTAATTAACTGGTCGCTCCATGTGTTCCACAACTTTCAGGAAACTGCAACCGATCAATCACCGTGCACCACTAGAACTAGAACTGGCCATATTATGGAAACATCGATATCCCCAGATCGCTTTTATATAGACGGCTTCTGGACGATCTCTAACCAGGATATACCAATTTCTGGTCAACGACATAATGTCTTAGTGTTCTATCTGCACCATTTTTGCAGTGATCTTCGCCTTCGACATTGAAGTGCAGTATTTCAAAGCCAATAAGCAATTCAAAAAAGTCCCTAGGACCACGCATTCCTGAAATCCAATACCTGAAATTTCACCGACTTCGTCTTTGTGGAAGAAAAGGGTAAGTGCAGCTATATTATATAATAATACGTCTAAGCTCTGAAGAAGGCGAAGTCGTCGAAACGTCAGCCATTGAATTCAAGAAGTCCTAACAATATTAATGGCGAGGTTCATGGAAAGTCGAAATTTCAAAAATGCATGCGATGCTCAGTAACAATTTCCGTTACCCCAAAGCAAAGTAGCTGGCAAGAAAAAGGATTTACGTCGGCAACGTCATCATAAGAAAAAGTTTAAGGAATTGTTCCTTAATCGTCCATCCTTTTGTTTTCATCACTTTGCATAATATAAGCGACTTCACCATGTATTCCTTCCTTGATAATCTTACACGAGGTTGATAAAGAATCTTTATCCCGCTAACGATTCGACGGCTTCGTCTTCATCAGAGCCGACGATCCGAGTTGGTGAGTCCACAGTTGTTAGTCTTCTTGATAGAAAAAATAAAAAAGAAATAAGCGACTACCACCAAAAATTGTCTGTTTTCGGCCGAATAGGTGAAAACATGTTTATAAAAACCGAATTCTTTTCAAATGAAACTACTGACGGAATGAAGAAAGGGCATAAAAGTCGAGAAGAATCCTCAAATTGAATATCACAGGTTAAAAATTGGAAGGCAGAAAGAAACTTTCTGTTTCAGAAAAGGAGGTTCCATTTTATGGAAGCGATTAGCGACTAGGTGCAGCAATACAAAGTCGATGAGAACTAGAGTTTGGAAATGGGAAAGAGCATCGTAGGATAAAACTGACCAGGTGAACGTTCAATCAGATGAGTGACAGAACTAAATGTGTCGGCCAAGCATCGAACACACAAGAAGTGTCATAAGCCGCAGCGGCCTTGGTGATGATGGCGGTATTAATGACATCTTCTGGATGGTCTGCAGCGTTCGTGGACACTGGTGATCGAAGAAAGTTCATCAAATGCCGAAACAGTTTAATCATATTAGTACAATCGTACTGAGATAAGGAGTAAAACACGGGAATTCAGCTGATCTCCAACCCGCGATTATTCTTTCCGGTGGCACACGTGTTTTCCACTATACCAACCGAGGCCCTTGCATTGTCTCTCTCGGCCATATTTTAAATCTGTCGGTTCGATCAGAGCAATTATGCCAACTTGTGCGGCCCAGACCATTCCCGTTGACGGAAGATCGCTGATTGCACTGACAGTCTTAAAAACACGGCAGAGAAAAAGCCAAACCAAGAGCCTCGCTGTTGCAGTTCATGACACTTGAGTCCGGAAACGGTAATCGCGGAATCGAAGTGCACCTAAGGTTTCCGGTTCTGCTCATATCCCGGCATCATTGTGGTTATGTTTCACATCACACCTTGCTATGAAACCAAAATAGGAAGTAAATAAAAATTGAAAAATTTTGAACTGTGTCAGTTTTGTCTCATTGACGGTTCAATTTAACGCTTGTATGTTAGCGTTCAGCGTTTTTTTTTCCACTTTTTTTTTCTCAAGTCACGTCGCATGAGTTCTCATTTCGCGTTATTCGCGGATTTACGGCGTGATATATGTGTAGTAACTGGGAAGCCGGCTTTGATGGCGGTGAACAATTTTATAGTCATGGCACCTCAACAACGGCACATTTCGATTCCCTTGCTTACTAGCGTACACAGACACAGACACACACAGACACAGACACACACGCACACACACACACACACACACACACAAACACACACACACACACACACACAAACACACCACCACCACCACAGAGAGATAGTCGTGCACACGCACGTTCAGACACACATATTTACATATACAATACACTCATACACTCAAACTTGCTGTTTCGAAAAGCTCTGAAAAAAGATAGATGTACTGGTCACTTATGAATTAGCGAATATACACATATATCAATTCTTTGCTGATTTGAAACCATAGTAGCGTTGCACCTTTACGATGAGAAACGTATATGTAGGAATACGGGGTGGCTTATTCACGAAGTACAATAAAGTGTTCAAAGCGCGCTGTAACGTGACGCAAGGTGGTGCGATAAGAATTTAGCGCAGCATTTGTCATAGATGATGAAAAGACCCCAACCATTTGAATAAGATCTAAATGAAAGGGATGCCATGCTTACTTGCATACATAGCTTCAAATGCTGCAAACTACAGCAGCTGTTATGGTTTTTATCACTAAACTGCCGTTGACAAAGCTGCTTGGGTTTGGATGTGGTCTCGATTGCTGGCTGAGGGTCTGTGAATTTTTCTTAATTCTTGATGCTGGTTGGGTATGATCTTGTCTGGAAAATTAAAATAGCCGTATTAAAGCCCTTCTGGTTTATCACCACGAGAACATGCTTCTTTTAGTGCGGGAAGGAAAATATGGGGTCATACAAATCGAGTTTCAGAACGAGTCTCTGCCTATGGTGAGTAGCTAAGCATTCCCTAGGATGGATTTCTCATATCTTACGATTTAAAGAAATAGCATGTTTTTTAACAAGCTGCATTCGAAACTCCACAGGCGAACTGGATACTTCGCTGAAGGACACATGCTGGGCAATGAAACGAACACAGGTGTCATTTGACGGGTGATTGCTGATGGCAAAAGATCAATAGAACTAGCTGAGAGACAGCGAAACGAGGGACCCGGATGGTGTGGTGGTAAAGTGCGCTACTCCCCGGTAAGGACAATAGCGGGTTTGTTCGCCACCGCATACACCTGCGATCCGGAGTTTTGCAAATATTCCAGCATCATTGAAGTTATATTTCACAATGTATACCCTGCCGTGAAAAAGAGCAGGCAATAAATAATAAGTTAAAAGAGGTGACTTTTGTTCCGATGTGCTTTTTGTATGGAAAGTCGAAGTGCGACGAAAATTGAGAACAAAAACGATTTTTTTGAGATATGTGAAATACTATAGAATTAGTGAAAATATATGGCTACAATATATAGCAACCTCACGTCAGCTCAACTGCATCAGTTGGTAAGAACATATGGGTAAATATAGCAGCTATTTATGCCCAGGTCTTTAGAAAGTTGGTCTTTTAGTCATGCCGAGATAACTGGAAAATCCGGACTTTAGACCAGATTCGAACTCGTTGTCACCCTTTCCGTGGGCTAACGCGTTACCCACTGCACCATCGGGGCCATTTGCCTTTTTAGCAACTAATTGTGGCAATAAGTTGACATTTTGTGGAACCAATAGCTAATGAGCACTTAGCAATTAAATCTAATATAAAACCATTAGAAGGCGATTTTTAGGACGCTTGGAGGTTAATATGCATGATCTCGCATCGGGAAGAAAACCGAATTAATGTGCTCAGTGACGCGAACGAATCGTTGGGTTCCCTCGAGATCGTTGTGGCTCATCATCATCGGACAGATAGCTGACACCGATAACGACATCAGAGGATAAGCGGAGTGGCATGAGCACGGCAGTCGAGCCTCTCTGACGTTGATGCAGCCGACGATAAGACAGTTCGTAGCGAGTATTCTAAGGCAAGCAAAGTAGAGCGTAGGGAATATTGAAATAAAAAATGCGGTATGTTGGAACGCGGTTTTAATCAGCTGACGATGTTACAATTTGTACTGTTGACGTATTAGACCGAAGTCCGAAGCTAAGCGAAATTTTGTGGTGTTCTCTAACCAAAAAGGTTTTTTTTTCAGTTCTTACATGTTCCAACATCACATTTTATACTGATCCGAACACTTCTTCCGTCCGATTCTCCTCCTCACATCCACAATCCACGAAGATCCTCTAGCACTTTTTGCGTGTGGCCGTCGCTTGACGATTTTTGTCTTTTTTCACGTCTCGTCATGTCAATTCCTCCTGGAACCTCGATAGTTCCGAGGTTCACATACTCTTTACCGCAGATTTTCACCAACTTCTTTTATTGCAAGAAATTCCTTGGACCTAAGCCAATATGATCGTTTCCTACCACCTTTGCCTTCTAAAAGTGTATTTGTTCTTCTTCATTCCTCTCCTTTTCAAGGGATATATCGCCGCTCTCTGAACAATTTTGAGAAATAATTTTTTCGGCTATAAAGCTACAAGCATTTTAGGTGCGAAGGCTTTTCTGACTTCATGGTAGAACGAAACCATTGCTGACGAAGAAGCGATTTAAATTTTTTTCTCAGAATTCCATCTGTCTGCTATAAGTGCCGCAATGTTACTATAAATTTTTTGAGAAGGTTTCAAATCGTTTTCTAAGATGCATTTTTGGTTACAATTTAGTAGCTGTACTCATAAACAGAACTGATCATAAATTCGAAGTCACGCTAAAATTTTCAAAACCCCATGATCTCGGTGGCCTCAGTTAGTAGTACCAAAGCGATGAGTGCACGAACTATGATAAACCGAACAAAATTGCCTTCAACGCGATCGGAATGGTCCTGGACGATGCAGAAGAAATGGAAACAATGATACCTCATCTGACGTGTATGAAAGTTATTCTCTGCAAAATAGAAATAGTCGGAATGCTTGAGAAAAAAGCCTATGAAAATTCCGTTTTTGAAAGAGGTACAATTCTCTGTTCCTCTCCACCCCGTTTGCTGACCTGCTTCGCTCTACAGAGAGCTTCCTTTCATATTTTTCAAGCGCTCCAAGAAATATTCAGAGTACGAGAAGAGAACTAGGGACACAATTTGAAAATAACTTTGCATACTTTCCACTGACTTTCTGTTAACCTCGGAAATGTTCAATAAGTAGGTGTTTTCCTCTTGAGCGGGCACGAGGTTGTCAGTAACAGGATTTATCCAATGCTGGTTAACGTTACGGCGGTTTCGCCTTCTTCAACCACGTGTCCTCTGAAGAAGAAAACAGTGAGTTATTAAACGAAAAGAAAAAAGCTAGAACTTAGCCTGGTTTTATCTAAACGTTCCTTCTTAAAAAGAAAAAGCCGACGAAAAAACTATTTCTTTACTGGAACGTCATAAATAACTGAAGAAGTAATGATTTACGAAAATAACGCATTTATTCGACGTAATAGACAACTTCAACGCTCTTTATTTGTGAAAGAAGTTCTCGGATAAGGTCACACTATGTTAAGCAAAATGACTTCAATAGTGACATCTCGTCCCAGTACGAAAGGAGAAATTCTAGACGGAGAACTGTGATGTAGAACAGCGGAGTTTAGTAATTACCCATGCTTCAACACCTCCATCTAAAAGTCCAAGCGGCAGTCCGCGAGTACTTTCTTGCCGAAAACTTACTTACTTACTTGATACTTAAACAGCCCGTGCTTATTAGTTGTTCAGGCCTTAGCATAATCACCATTTTTCGGAGATTTTCAAGCCATTGTGGTTCTCTGGAATCCCTAGAACAGCCTGGCCAAAGTCTGCCCTAGGTCGTCGTCACGACGGGCAAACGCAACCCCTGTGGATCAGAGAGAGATTTGCCACCATGCGACTTTGATACCAGGACGGTGGTATTGGTTTACTCTTAGCTAGGCTTGCTGATGGAAGCGCCGGACTCCTTCTCAGCTTGGAAGACCCTGCCGGCAGGACGAATCACCCCGCTGTACGGCGCAGTCCGACATCCAGGACACCTCCCAGCCGCGATGAGGCGGTAAACCGTTGGGAGGTGCCAAAACCACTAAAGAAATATGCTGCACAAAAAGTTCGATGTTCCGCGCGTTCCTTGAGCCAGCAGAGGCTATTGATCCCTGATGCTCGATAGGAACGAATGAAGTTTAGTAATCTCAGCACGAGCTATTCAGTGATTCACGAGATTGTAAACGATGCAAGTGATGCTCGAGATAAACTCATCACAAACAATAGCAGTGGTTGGGATTATATTCAAGTGGAGGACGATATATATCGGATGAGGAGCGGATCGCTTAACTAATGCTTGGTGTTAAACAAGTGTCACTTGAACGACAGCAATAACACGTACAGTCTTCTTATCGAAACGTGTAGCGTAAGATATATCTTCAGAAAAAGGGCTATCGTTATAATCGCTTGGAGTTGGCGTCAGAATACATTGATGATGGTCACTCCTTCGCGGTTGACCAGCAGTGACAAAACACAGGTTTGTTTGTTTACTATCTTTCTGTGAATTATAAACGTCAGATTTCTTTGCTTTCAATATTCAAAGGCTTCCTGGATCTTTGTAGAAAATTTCCGGAGGTCTTTCTCCCATTGTTCTTTGAAAGACTGTTGTTGATATGTACAGCACCCAATGTTGATTTCACTATAATTTGATTTTAGTGGAAAAGTAATCAACACGACACCAGTAGAATTACTCCATTAAGTGAATAAGATTCCCTTTAACAGTGCTCAGAATCGATTTTCTATTAACCTCGGCGTTGGATTATAAATTTTTTGCTCTCTTTTTACAGCAATCGCGAGGTTGTTATTTAGCACACCTTTACTTCCTTACAAATATAGCACATACAGCACAACGGTAGCTGACGTTTCGGCAGTATCGCCTTCTTCGGAGCTTGGAAGGGTACACTAATATGTAATTTACTAGTCCAAACGCTTCAACAACGCGAACAGAAAGATGAAACTATGAACAACAATTACACGATCACTGGCTTCTCGAAAAACCCACAGTTTTTTACTTGCCTTCCACCGAGGAAGAACAGCCGCTTAGAGTCGCATATGGTTAACTACTGCACCACCCCACATCAACGATCGACACGAACGTACGGGGCTGGATCACGTGTTATTTCAGGGCATTCTTCCCTGCTATTCATTCTCAGATTTTTAGAATTTGTCCAAAAGGCCTCGGGAAACTTGCGCGTTGTTGTGTCGTGAAAGAGAATACAAAAGCCAATACCGAAAACTAAACAATCAGTGGGTCAAAGTGGCAAAAGCAGCATGCTCAAAATCGTCGGTTATTTTGCACTTTAAAATCAATAGACCAACACGCCTCGTCTTATTCCCTACCTATTGAAACACATAAGTTGGTATCACCTGATGATCTTGCGTCAACCAATCCGTCACCATTTAAGGTTAGACCGATCATCAACTGTCTAGACGGGCCAACGGATAGAATAACCTGGTTTTTAAGCCTGATACTTACCCAGTTGCTTAACCACATTCTAGCTCACCTCACAAACACCCAAATGTTCTTCGAACGTCTACGTAACGCGTCTCCTAATAACGCGTACGTGATGGATACGACGATGCTTAAAAAGGGCAGATCTAGAAGAATCAGTAGCGATAGTTGAAATACGACCAAATACTCCTCGTCGTCAGTTAGTTCGTAACCGCCTATACGACCGACTATGTGAAACACAGAAATGCGTAATTTGCCCTTACGGCAGAGACTTCATGAGTTCAGGTACGATATACCTGGTCTCTTGTAATAATTACGGAGATGAATATGTTGGCGAAACGGGCAGACCTTTGTGTATCCGTATAAAGGAACACCTAGATGGGAAACGAAAACTAAGACGAAGCACCCCACTAGGCATGCAGCTTTCCTCGCATCTCAAAGGCATCAAAGGCATCTCAAAAAAACCAACGCGCAAGCTCCTAGAGGATTTTTGGATAAATGCTAAAAATCCTACAATGAATAGCAGAGATACGCGTAATCTGGTCCCGTATCTTCGCAACAATTTTTGATGTGGGGTGGTGCAGTAGTTAACCATATGCGACTCTAAGCGGTTGTTCTTCCTCGGTGGAAGGCAAGTAAAAAACGGTGGGTTTTTCGAGAAGCCGATGATCGTGTAATTGTTGTTCATAGTTTCATCTTTCTGTTCGCGTTGTTGAAACGTTTGACCTAGTAAATTACATATTAGTGTACCCTTCCAGGCTCTGCAAAAGGCGATACTGCCGAAACGTCAGCTACCGTTGTGTTGTATGTGTTTTATTTGTGAGGAAGTAAACATCCGTTGAATAACAACCTCGCGATAGCTGTAGAAAAGAGAACAAAAGATTCGTTTTATTAGACTAAATGGAGGATAAACAATAAAATGAGCGGCGTTAATCAACTAGTGAGGTATGAAGGATAAAAGGATAAAGCTCTCGGCGTTGATCAATCCCTGAGGGATGCGCCATGCATTCGACTTCATTAAGTGTTGTTGGAGGTGACTGAATGCACTATTGAGAACTTCTCTCTGGAAAAGTTCTTTATCTTCCTAGACGTCCATATATGGCCGCCCCGCAGTCGCACCTCAAACACCGTAATGTTACTTTTGTAATCTTCTCGGTCAATTATGTTCAATGTTTCAGGCACAATAGGGATTAAGGTTTGACTTCAGTAGCACATCAACGATGGCTTATCCGAAGGAGGCGTAACAGTGGAACAGTTTACTAGAACAGGAGATTTGTAAAACTCCTGAGCGCAGGTGTCTGCGGTGGGGAGCGAACGCGGTATTGTTCTTTCCGGTGAGTAACGTGTTCACCATCACCCATCAGCAATCGCCCGTCAGCGGGATTGATCTGGGGGACCCAAATCGACAACGAACCCAGTTAAGCTGGGGCTGTAGTTATAATCACGACTTTAGCTTATTATTTTCTGCCTACTCTTTTTAATGGTAGGGTATATTGCGGAATGTGACTTCAGTGGTGCTGAGATATTTGCAAAACTCCGGACCGCAGGTGTCTGCGGTGGAGAACGAACGTGCTGTTGTCCTTTCCGGGGAGTAACGCTTTCACCACCACACCGTATGGGTCGGGTCCGGAGTTTTGCAAATATCTCAGCATCACTGAAGTTATATTTCGCAATATACCCTGCCTTTAAAAAGAGTAGGCAGAAAGTAACAAGTTAAAGTTTCAATAATAACAATGATAATAATAACAGTAGCAACAACAACAACGAAGACCTATACCAACCTCGCGTCAGGTCAAAAAGAACGGTTTATAAGATCTTATAAATAAATATATCAACTATTTATGCCAAGGTTCATAGAAAGTCGGTCTTTTGAAATCTGTCGTTTTCTGTATTCCACTTTTTTAATAGTTCCCAGGATCGACTTTCTCTCAACCTCGGCAGTGGAATATGAATGTGTCGTTTTCTTGTTCAGCAATCGCGAGGTTTTTATTAAACAGCATACATTTACTTTCGTAAAAACACAATACAATACAACGCTAGCTGACGTTTCGGCAGCATCGCCTTCTTCAGAGCCGCTTTTTCGTGACTTCCAATGAGGAAGTTTAGAACAGCTGATTATAGTCGCATGTGGTTGACGACTCCGATCCATCCTTGAAATCACCAGGTGCTTCAAGGATGGATCGGAAATTAATAATACCAGTGAAGTCATATAAGAGTGGCGCTGAAGTCTAAAGTGGCAGCATAGACTAGGATGGAAAAGAAACAAGATCTCAAGTGCATCAAAGTACTTCACGAGATCGCCACTACTACGAACGATTGCTCCTTGAACAGAAGTCTGTACGTCTGGAAACTTCTATCACAACAAAAAACACAAGGCAGTTATTGCCAAGTACCGCTGGATGGAAGGCCATCCACTGTGACTGTTCCAGCGACAAGAAATTCGTCACTGGAAGTTCTTGCGTAGTCGTTCTCCAAGGGTTTTCTTCAGCAGAAAGTAAATGTATAGAATATATTAGTAAAATAAAAAAATCTTCTATATTACGTCATTTAATGTTAATACACTGAGTATAAATAAAGAAATAAATCAGTGTTTACGAACAACCTAGACCGAACTAATAAAAAATTGAATTAAAAAGAACGTAAAGATCTCAAATCGAAGCGGTACCACTTTCCGAATTTTCTACCTTCCACTCAAAACAACTAACTACGACTTATTCCAACTTTTTCAAAATATAAATGGTAAGTAGAAATAACGTTAGAAAGGCCAGATGATGCAGTTTTAGTTCTCCCATATTGGCGAAGGGCTATGGTCAAGGTGGCGAATCAATGCATGGGATAGATTATTTTTTGAGATTTAAACGTCCGCTGTCACACAAGTTAACAGAAAAGGTCCACCACCACACCATCCGGGTCCTTCGTTTTGCCTGACTCTCAGCTAGTTCTATTGATCTTTTGCCATCAGAAACCACTCTTCAACGGGATCGATCTGGGGAGCCCAAATCAGCATTGAGCCCAGTTAAGTTGAGGCTATAATTATAATCACAATCTTAACCTTTTTATTTACTGCCTATTCCTTTTAACGGCAGGTTATGTTACGAGCGTTGCAAATATCTCAGCATCATAAAAGTTATATTTCGCAGCATACAGTGCCGTTAAAAAGAATAGGCGGCAAAAAAAAAGGCTGAGAACGGGTCCAACTGTTTTTTCTCAGCCCGTTTGCGATTTTTTCTCTTTAAGCCTTATTGGGATGGTGAGAAAATGTCTCATCGAATAAATTAAAAGTCTTCGCGACCTTTTCAGAATCTGAAGACAGCACGAACCGTCGCGAAAAAAGTCGGCCAAGGTGAGAAAAACACTTCGCAGTAATCTCGTCTCGGCTCATTAAGACGAAATTGTTGTGGTAAATCGGAAATTAAGAGAAAAAAAGCGAAAAGAAAGACGAACGGATTAATTCTTAAATTTTTATTCGGATTGATGCAATCATTCTGTATGAAACTTAAGTATTCTAAAGAAGAGAGCAGGAAGATGGAGAAAAAAAAACGATGATTCTAAAAAAAAAATGAGGAAGGCATGAAGAAAGAAGAACAGAAAAATAAAGAAGTAGGAGAAAATAAATAAAGTTGAACGAAGACGGAATAATGAAAGTTTTCCGCGAAAAGTGAACAGAGTTTTCGAAAATCCATCGAATAAAAAAAGATAAAACCACAACGTTGCTGAGATATTTGCAAAACTCTGGACCGCAGGTGTTTCAACTACAGCCGCAGTTTAACTGGGTTCTTTGCCGATTTGGGCACCCCAGATCAATCCCGCTGACGGGTGATTGCTGTGGCAAAGGTCGATAGAAATAGCTGAGCGACAGGCGAAACAAAGGACCCGCATGGTGTGGTGGTGAGCGCGTTACTCCCCGAAAAGGACAATAGCGCGTTCGTTCCCCACCATAGACACCTGCGGTCCAGAGTTTTGCAAATATCTCAGCAACGTAGTGGTTGTATTTCGCTTAGTACCCTGCCGCGAAATTATTGTAGGCAGAAAATAAAAAGGTATTCAAAGCTGTTCTCGAAATCCAAATCGTCTAATATTTGCAAATAGAGATTACATCTCTGTGGTAGGTATTCAACCACAATGATTCTGATATATTTGCAAAACACCAGAGCGCAGATCAATCCCATTGCTGGGTGATTTCTGATGGCATTGATCAGAACTGCCTGAGACACAGGCCAAAGGAAGGACTGCCCACCATGGTGTGGTGGTGAACGCGTTTGCTCCCCGGAAAGAGTAATAGCGCGTTCGTTCCCCACCGCAGTTTTGCATATATCTCAGCGTCATTGTAGTTTAGTCATACATAGTATCTTGCCGTGAAAAATTGTAATAGGCAGTAAATAAAAAGTTGACATTATAGTAGGTATTGTCATTCAATTATATTTCATAGTTGAAGAAAAACATTGTAGCGAAGCAGTTAGAGGTACTGCTTAGTACAAACATGGTCACTGGCTCAATTAGCCATAGACCAGGTAATGAAGCCTCGATCAACCTGGGATCAGAAAAATGTACTAGACTGGTCTATATGGATAAAAGCACTGGCCGGTGCATCAGATGGTTCCAAAAAAGTACTCTATAACCCGACTCTCTTTTATACTCTTGTTAATAGAGTCACGTGAGTCGTGTATCCTTATAGGATTGCTCAAAGTTTTATCATTCAGAGTTTAGTTCAGAGAAACTTAGGTGAAAGGAACTAAGCAATAAGAGCGCCGTAATTTCAATCCGTTACGATCCAGATGAAATACGAATAAAACTCACTTTTGCAAAACTCCGGACTGCAGGTGTATGCGGTGGGAAACGAACTCGCGCTGTTGTCCTTGCCGGGGAGCAGCGCACCTCACCCCCACACCATCCGGGTCCTTCCTTTTGCCTGTCTCGCAGCTCTCTCAGATTGCGATTATAACTAAGCCTCAGCTTAACTGGGTTCAATGCCGTTTTAGGCTCCTCAGATCAATCCCGTTGACGGGTGATTGCTGATGGCAAAAAGATCGATAGAACTAGCTAAGAGACAGGCAAAACGAAGGACCCGGATGGTGTGGGGGTGAAGTGCGCTGCTCCCCGGTAAGGACAACAGCGCGTGTTCGTTCCCCACCGCATACACCTGCGGTCTTCAGTTTTGCAAATATCTCAGCATTATATACGAGTTATATTTCGCAACATACCCTGCCATTAAAAAGAAGAAGGCAGTAAATGAAAGGATTAAAACTCACTTTCCTCGCATAGGAATCCAAAACATTGTTGCGTAAAACTCTTGAAATGTTCCAGATAAATTCCAAAAATCTAGAAATAAACTGCAAGAAGGAGTGCCTTGTGATCAGGTGTGACCATGAGCCATCCCTCAGCGGATTTTTAGACCCAACCCAGGCGTATCCTTCACATCGTGGGACCCTATGCGCTGGTATCCACCGAATAACTAGAAGGCCTACAAAGAACAAAACGTCGAGTGTTAAAAGGAAGTTGGTTATTACGCGAATAAAAGCATATGTATCAAGTTTTGCCTGCTGAGGTTATAAAAGTGTTTCACTAGGTAGATTGAGTGCCAATTTGACTCTAAAAAGGTCTGAAGAAGGCGAAACCGCAGAAACGTCTGGTGTTGTGGTTGAATAAATGCTCTTGTAACAGCCTCATGTTTGCTCATCAGATGAGCAACGAAATGTCAATAGTTGACCTTCAGAAACGATCGATAGGCATTCCAACAATTCATTGGCCGGAGTGACGTTCATTACGAACAGCGTCGAACTGTGAGAGCTTCTGTAATCGGAACCACTCAACTTGACGGAGTTGATGAGGTGCAGCGACTGAAATTAAGGAGGAAGTAAGCTGATCATAGTGGCTGCAAAGCAGTTCCACGAATTCCAAATACTACAGCTAGTAGCTAAACTGGTCACCTCTCTATTCAGTTTTATAAAGAATACTTAATAAAAAAGTAAAAGAAGTAAAAAGTGAAAAAGTAAAAAATGCTAAAAAAAAATAAAAACATTTGTTGTTGTACAAAATTTTCGCGACACAAATAAAGCAATGATTTCGATCCGAATCAATCGAAATTTTTATTGCTGTTTAAGAGAACAGAAATTTTCCTGTGGAAAAAAACGATCTTCTCGTCGTTTGGTCAGGGTTTTCGACGAGACATCAAAAATTTTCTAAATAGAGCTGCTGAACTCTTTCTGGATGAGGAACGAAACTCTCGGATGATTAGAGAAACTGCTGTGAATGAAAATGAGCGAATGAAATTAGAAGTTGTCCAATAAATGGCACTAAGTTTTCCTTGGTTTTTTTTGTAACACGAATTTATTTCATTTAATAGGAGCGAATTCATAAACTGAAACGACACCCGACGACATGGTCCGTAGAGCAATAACTGCTTAGCTTTATTCAAAATGGAGCATGAATGGAGTGATCAGAGCAATAATTCCTGAGAGCGACGTTGTTTATCAACGAATGAAAACATCAAAGTAAGCATTACTTTATCAAGAAATTTCACCGAGGATGAAATGGTCGATAATCACCAATGTCAGCTGGCTGTCGGCTGTTCGTCTAGTCACGGTGGCCGTTGTTGAACTTATAGGACTGAATAAACGGACTACGATAGCTATGAGGTCGTAGGTTCAGGTCAGTCGATGTCGGTACTCAATCGTTGGCTTGACGGTGCCGTCGTAGCCGAGACACACCCATGTGGAACCACACCCCTTCCCACCCATCCAACGACAAACTCCATCGATTCCGAGCAAATTGAATGTGGGTGTTTTCCTTAGTATACGACTGGTATTTAAGTGTCAGATCGTCTAACTCTAGCAGTTTTGCTTTAGGTAGAGAGCTGATTTTTGAAAGAATGAATGCTGAGGGGCAGAGAAATTCTGTCATTATTCATCTAAGAAATGATCATTTGCTAACCCCTAATCTATAACTGTCAAAATCACCATAAATTTCCATGAACCCAACAACGGATGAAATCCAGAAGTGCTGTCGAATACAGAAAAAATCCATTGGGAGAAGACATTGGAGCAGAGAAAAAAATCCACTGGGACATTTATGACTGCAGACTCATGAAATGGCAGAACTAAAGAAATAAAAATGTTGTAAAGAAAGTCTAACTTTCAAATTTTTCGAACCTTAGGAAATAGATAAAAACCAGGGTTTGTTCTATGGATGAGGGGTTATAGTCCTCAATTCGAAGCACTTTCCTAACGAAACTGGAATTCTTGTTCAGCCACTTACAGCGTTGGTGAAGTGTCAACAAAGAGTTAGCTTTTGTATTGGTTCTATTTACAAACACTTTTTAACACCTCAGTATTAAGGAATCTGTATTACTGATCTTGACAAGACTTCCACAGGTGTTCCTTATGATTTTAATACTCCTTTTACAGTCACTATATCACAACGAATGGCTCATTTTAAAACCTCAAACAAATACAAAAAGTTTTTCCCTTCTATTGGTTGTCTAGTAACCGCCGTCCGTTAAGCTGGTTGGGTTCGTCGATTGGTTTAGTTACGAATTGACAAGCTGCCATTGTCTCTGTTGATTTAGTAAATGGTGGTCAACAATCTTAGTTTATTCTAAAACCTGGGTTAGTTGTAGTGAACAGTTTCTCGTCCTCACTATATACAGTCGGCTATCGTTCTGAAACGAGAGGATGTAAATTGCTTTACGAGGAAGATTCTTTCAAGAGGACAGCGACGCTTGCCGTTAGTACTTCAAAAAGGTCAAATACAAGTGAGCAGAGCAAAGTCGCTTCACTCTCACTGTGAGAAAGTCATTAAAGAGCAAAATAGTCAGATTAACAGATTTTACATATCACAGGAGCTACGAAGTTTTTAGAAGCAGAGAAAAGTAAGAGCGCAGTGTTGTAAAGTGAAAGGTAACTGTCGATCTACGGCAGATCGTCGCAAACTTAACGACAGATGAATTCGCCGAGGCTCCTATATGAACCAGTTGCCTATAAGTGAAAATCCTGACGCATTAGTGAGAAAAATGAAAAATCGTCGTCACTGAACGAGAACGTCGTCGTCGGAATTATCTTAGAACGTGCAACGTAAAACTTTGACTTTTGAATCCGACGAGACGATAGCAATATAGAGGAATTCCAAGCAGCATATCGACTACTGGCTATGAGAAATGCACTGTACCAGTGCAAATTGACCTAGAGAAGATAGAAACTAAATTATTGTAAAAAGGTAAAAAATGAAAGGAAAAAGACCAAAGATACCTGAAAAATCTGGCTAGTTACTACCTTACTAAACCTGAAATGACACAATGAGCTGTGCGGTACTGTAAGAAGACAATTCTCTACTGAAACAGACAACTACATAATCACCCATTTTGTCACCGAAAAACGGTTAATACGCATGATGCTAGACCAGTAGCAGATCATTTTTTCACTAAAATGACAACAGAATCCACTTGGAATTGTGAAAACGACAGAAAAAAAAGCCAGCAAACCCCATTGGAATTAAAAGCATGAATGCTTCAGATCAGTGGGTCCTTCTGGTCGGTACCGAAGTCTGTTTCATTCAGGACAATTTATTTCATCGTGTCCTAGCACAAATCTCTGCGACATTCAAAAAAAACTCCAAAAGTCTTCGTTGCCTGAGAACCAGCTACTTTCAGCCCTCCGTTGGTGTCTATTTGCTGACTAAATAACGACAAACGCGCAATGGAAAGCACTTCGGACAAAAAAAAGAAGACGTTGCTAGCATTTATTTTGAAAAGGGCTTGATTCTATCGAAAAAGAAACAAAATCACCAAGTCTTCTTGGATTCCATTGTTTATAGTAAAAAAAGGATAAAGATACAGATATCTTGTGGACAGGTGAAATTTGCTGTGTTGGGATTGTAAAAAGTATAAAGGATAAAGCTCTCGGCGTTGATCAATCCCTGAGGGATGCGCCATGCATTCGACTCCATTAAGCGTCGTTGGAGGTGATCGAATGCATATCTGACCTTTACAATGACTCGTGGTGGCCTACCGATGTATCAAATCAGTGCTGCTACCCTTTCAGACAAGTCCGGTACCAATTTGACGACTCCTGAGGGATGGAAGGCTTGGTGGGCCATGGGCACGTAGATCGATTCCACGTGAGTCGCAGTGGCGCCTCCAACAACTGCGCCACACATGCCCTTTGATTTTTTATAGTAATAATGCTAAATGAAATAGACTAAGAGTGTCAACACAGCTTTTCTAATAAAGGAATTCATTTCATTGTAATTTTCGTCACAGCACGGAAATCATTAGTGGTTTTATAAAACTCCACTAAAACGCTGCCGGCAAGATGTTTGGGATCGAATTCCGTGAGCGAAGGTCTCGTTGCAAAACAAAAGAGTGAAAGTTTTTTGCTGGTTATTTCCTCCAATCTCCTACACTAGCAACTTCTTTAGTCTTTGAACAGATGAAAGGTAATCGAAAGTTCATAACCAGAAAGTGCGACAGAGTAGTAAGCAACCAGCTGACCGACTTCCGTCGATTTCTGAGGTCAGGAAGGCTGAGGATGGAGTGAAAGGCGGCTTATTGAATTCGACCATGGAATGTGCCGAGATAGGAAAACCACCAAACATCACGGTTGAAAAAAGTTTGAAAAAACGTAAAATATCCCACCTTTTAAAAATTATTCCAACTAGTCGACATCTATGATTTTCCTTGCATAACAGAAAAGACATGACAGAAAAAAGGTATACATATTAGAACATTGGTGGGCAACAATAATTTTGAAAGCAATCACCTTTTAACCTCGGTAGTAAAGTAATCAACATGAGTTTACAAAGCTGAGCTTACATGAGGTTGACAGTGTTGTTTGTTCGGCTAACGTTTCCACGATTTCATCTTCATCAGAGCTCAAATGATCCGAGTCATCTGCAACAACAACCACCTTGTATAAAAGAGCATCGCCGAGTGAGTATGCCTCAATCGCGAGAAAGATGCTCCACTGATAAGAACCACTTTGATGCCCGACTAAGACGCCACCTCCAGAACACGAACAACTGTGGACCACCGACAAGGAACGTCGGCTCTGATAAAGACGAAACCGTCGAAACGTTAGCCGAATAAATATTTATGTCAACCTCGTGTAAGTTCAACATTATAAACACTTGGTAATTATCTTACTACTGATTAACGCTACTAGCGATGCTTCACTACCGATGCTCCATTAATGGAGCAATTCTACAGTCGAAAAACGTAGGGATAAAATGTTACTCCACCCTTTTCGGCATTTACAGCTTCACAAGATATTCTTTCAAATAATTTCTTTCTCGAATGGAAATTCCATTCGAGAAAGACATTGAGACAGAAAGACAAAGACAATGGAAACATTGAATGCAAATCAACATCTGTTGAAATTTCTGAGCTCACACGAGCTTAACATACTAGTTTTATTTGGTTAACGTTTCGACATCTTCCTCTTCGTCAGCGACAATTATCCGAGCGTAAGCTAAACAATCTAAACAGATGTTGATTAATTTACTACCGAGGTTAAATTATGAATGGGTTTGAAAATTACTGATTGCGAAGTATCGAGAATTTCCCACGTAAACACGACAATCGCAAAAACCAGTCGCATACATTGGGAAACATCACCGCGTTTCGTTGAAGAGAATCCCGATTATTTGGTCGCTTCGATATTCCAAAGATGGTCTTTGAGGAAGAAAAAATAGCGAAAAAAATATGTTCCACGGGCTCCAGGGAATCGGAATTTCATGTTGGTACTAGTTGGGGCACGGATCTAGAAGTTTTAACCGTTTTTTTCCAATTAACAAACTCCACTGTGAGCTGATAGATAGAAGTCTAAAATTAAAAGATGCCACTATTTTCGCATCACGTGACTTCACATGCCGTCAAATTACCAAGCATGAGCGTGCTATCTTATGGCAGAGCTCGGGTGAATCGAGGATAACTTCTAAGAAGGACTATCAGTGAGGAGCCCCACACCTAAATGCATGATGATGATTCTGTTCCTCGATGAAGTACGGGTATGCACTGAGATCGGCCACAACGAAAAATGGAGTCTTTGCCCCTCGCCATTCAATTTTTAAATAAAGGAATTAGATGCAACACAGCTGACACAAAATCCTGAACTTCAGTGGATCTCATTCGAAAACTGAAATTTACCATCGAACTCAAAATGGAACTACATCGACAAACTCTCGCGAAAACCTCACACTCATTGCAAAATATGGCATGCCCTACCTTTCCTATCTTTTCTGTCTAGTTGGCGAAACACGATCTGCTAGAAATTTCTAGAAAATTTGTGAGATGACTACCTTATTGGTAACTTCCGAATAACCGATTGAAAAAATGTAGAACTCTCCGGATTTGTCCCCGTTGAGCAAAAATATCTTATAATAAAACACATTTTTTCAGTACAGAAGGCTTCTGCTGCAGAAAAAAGAAACAGAAAAAACTCCGAATATGAATAACTACCTTTGAACACATATAAGAGACCTATAAAATCTACCGTGCTTTCATTTACGACCAATTTCCAAAGCTCCTAGCTGTCGTCTTATTTTTCTTTATTTTATTTTATTTTAATTTATATGACTCGTCCTCACGTCTACTGTGCAGATCCCAGCACTTTCCACATTCTATTCGTTTCCTCGCATCTGTTTTCCGCGAAAACCTTCCAAGTTTTTACGTGTGGATTCGGTTGCTGCTTGAGGATTTTCATTTCATCTTGAATGTCGTAGAATGTTGATCAAGCAATTCCCTCTGGAGTCCTGGGATGGCCGGACTCGAGCGTTCCCAATTAGAATAGAATGCAGAGTGATTTCATTCCCAGACAAGTCCGGTACCAATTTTACGACCCCATAGGCATGAGAGGCTTGGCTTGCCCGAGGCGGAATCAAACTAGGACCATGTTCGTGTTGACTGATATCACTGCCACTGTGCTATTCGCTCCTGTCGTAATATCCTAACTGTCGTCTTATTAGGTTTTCAAAGCTAGTCTTAGAAAGTTCCGAGCCAGAAAGTTTATTAATCTAGCATGGTTTGCTAGGTGTTCGAATATACCAACAAGGATATCAACAGTTTATCTAGTAAAGAGCGGGTGGCGCAGTGGTACTGACAACGTTAATTTCGCGGAAGACCCAACCTACTCAAGCCAAGGTCCTCGACCCCGCTCCTGGTCCACCAAGTATCTCATTTTTCCAGGGTTGGAGGATTTGTGTCAGACTTATCTGAGACCAAGAGAGTTCCTCCAATTGACTTGGAATCGTCGTAGTACAACTATGTCAAGATTGCAGGAAGAATTGGCTTCACTAGCACTCAACGACATTTGGAAAGAAGAAAAAAATCCTCTCATAGCAATCAAACCCACACGGAAAAGGTTCAGAGACCTTCACGGATGGCCAGTGCACGAAAACGAATCGATTACAAGAAGTACATGGATTAGAACAGCGTGATGTAATGTGATACCGGGATAAATAACACTAAGTATATCTAAGAAACGGTCGAAAATTCTGCATAGTTTTTATAAAAATCCTTAAAAATGGAATTAAATTATTCCCGCCACAAACACACATTGACAGGACGACTCTGGGAGTTGTTGAGTAACTGTGATATTAAACAGCTGGTGATACAGACGAGAATACCAAACGGTCATCGGTTTAGGTGCAAGCGGTGGTGCACTTGTTGGCGGCCACTTACGCGAGGTGTTGTCGGTTGTCAACCAAGCAGCGAGTGAGGTCGGCGACGGAACTACTATCAGATTAAGACTGGTTCTGACCATTGACGACTAATATGGACAGAGGAAAAAAAGATGAAATAAAACAGATGAAATACCAGAACTGTGACTATGACCAACGTAATCGATGCAATGCAATGCTTCATCCAGTTGTCTTCCCCTAATCATTAGTGATTGGATCAATCTTGTATATACAAAAGAAGAAGGAGCTAATGGTCTATCAAAATCGAAAAGGGTACATTGTTTTCTTCACAAAATCTTTTGCCTTTTTTTTCGAACTCCATTCCAACATTGACGTATACTGCACAAATCCCAGCACCTCTCCCATTCTGTTCGCTATCTCGTATCCAACATCCCTGAAAGGTTTAGGATTTTTGGGTAAGAATTCGGCTGCTGTTTGGAAATTTTCGCCATCTTCATGAACGAAGCCGAATGCTGGCTAAGTTCTCAGTTCTCTCAAGAATCCTGTGATAGCCGTACAAGGTGCTCCCACGTGGATATGAGGAATTGAGTCGGTCCCAGAAAAGGCTGGTACAAATCTTACGACATCGAAAGGATGGATGGCCCGGAAGGAGGACAACCCAGTCGCTCGGATAGGTTCACTCCAAGGTGTAATGAACGGAAATCAGTCTGATAAGAGTTATAAGTCGTCAGTTAAACGGAAAGCCAGCAACAGCAATAAGCGGCAATCGATCAACATCCGTCCTGTGTAAAAGAGCACTGTTGATTGAAGTGAACCGCTCGAGCGGTGAACCTTTACGAGATTCGATTCAATGCGATTACAAACAAGCATGTGATAACCACCTGTTCCGGATCATCGATTCGGATCAATACGATTCTTAAGAAGACAAAGACGTCGAAAGGTTGACCGAATAAACCTTTCTATCAACCTCGTTGTTTTTGATGAAGAATGGATTGGTTACATATACCCCATTCACGCTCAACTTAATGAATATCTCCGAATGCTCCAGTTGCGTCTACTTAGCTCGGAAAATCAATATGATGAACGACTTAGCTTCAGAGCTGAGCAGAAGGAAACGAGCGGCTTGGGGAGCTCTCAATAGCATCGAGGATGTAGTGAAGAAAACAAAGAACACCCGACTCCGTGCCCACCTTTTCGACTCCACGATAATTCCTGCCTTAAAGAATGTGTCAGAAATCTGGTCGCTGCGTAAGCAGGATGAAAAATCACTCAGCGTTATTTAATGCGCAGTCGAAAGAGCGATACTAGGAGTATCCCGTTTCACAAAACTAAAGGAAGGCATTCAAAGCCACGACCTGCTTCAACGATCAAAAATCAAAGATGCTGTTCTGTACGCCAAACAGTCGAATTTAAGGTGGGCCGGGCACATAATACGTGTGAAGATTACCGATGGACAACAGCCGTTAGTGATTGGATTCGTCGCGATGTCAGACGTACTGAAGGGCGACAGCAAACACCATGGTCAAAGTTCTTTCCGAAAAGTCTAGGAGAATACATGGAAAAATGGAAGATTCACTGGCGCATGCTCGAGTAACTCGACGACCAACGGGATCACAGGCGATACAAGTGATCAACCTCGCGTTGACTTAAAAATCTAAGAAGGCAGGTGGAAACAATTAACATTGAATGGCCTTTATTTTACTTCGACATGGAAGATCTCAGTATTAGTCGGTGAACTTGATAATTTTGTTGAAAATGTGAAGTTTGGAATTGAAATTTGCATGCTGAAACTAGAGGATATTACGCCAACCTTGTGACGTTTTTTATAGAGAAGGAAGCAGCTGATGTTCATCAAGTGGCTCGAGTCAATGCTGACGCTTACGAGTCAAATCGTTGAAGTGTAGGTTATAATGTAGGGTACAAGTAGGGTGACGTAACACAGGAACATTTTTTTCTTACGAGATAATAAAATCTGCTCGTCTACTTTCAGAGTCATGCCACTGCGATGAAATCGTTCCTCCAACTGACACAACATTTTTAAGAATCCTTTCGAAACTTTTCAACTTTTTTTTCTGTTAAGCTTTGAGGTCCCTAGCAAAAAAATAGCCGTGTGAATGAACTAAAGATAAGGCCCCATAAAAAGGGTAAAGTTCTTGGTGGCGTTTATCAATCGCTGAGGAATTAACCATGCCTAATGACCTCATTAAGCAAGGTTCGAAGGTGATTGAATGCATATTCAGCCTTTACAATGATACGAATGTATCGAGCCAGTGCTGCTATCCTCCCAGGCAACACTGGTACCATTTTGCCCAACACGGAGAGATGGAAGGCTTGGTGGGCCATGAGGGCAGGGATCGATTCCCGTGTGTGTTCCAGAGCGTCTTCGACCACTGTGCCACACGCGCCAATGCACTATAAAACAATCAAATATAGCTATTTTCGACGATGCTGAGATATTTGCAAAACTATGGACCGCAGGTGTCTGCGGTGGGAAACGAACGCGCTATTGTCCTTTCCGGGGAGTAACGCGCTCACTACCACACCATGCGGGTCTTTCGTTTCGCCTGTCTCTCAGCCTGTTCTATTGATCTTTTGCCATCAGCAATCATCCGTTCGTTCCCTACTGCATATACCTGCGGTCCGGAGTTTTGCAAATATCTCAGCACTACGTACGAGTTATCTCAGCATTGTTGAAGTTATATTTTGTATTATACACTGCGGCTAAAAATAGTAGACAGTAAATAGAACGGTTAGGATTGTGATTGTAGCTATTTTTTTTAGAGGCAACGAGGATCACAGTATTGGTGCAGTGAATACAGCGAATGTGTTACGCGATAAACATTTGGTTCCTATAGAAAGACACCTCGTATTTGTTTGAAAAAACCTGCTTAAATGTGATGTAATGCAATTTTTGAAGGATCAACAGACAGATGAGTGAACATGGAAATCGATGAGAAATTTGAATTCTCACCTATTTTTCCACTGATACGACTTCATATAAGGAAAACCAATCATGGTTCCAGCCATTTTGTACTGCCTAATGATAACCACTATTCAAAGCAATAAAAAACTTTTCTTAATACATTCATTTCAGTTATGGTACTTTAGTAACGGTGAAATCAATTAAAATTAGAAAGTAGACAAATTGACCCGGAAACCAAGTAGCTAAGGGGACCGGAAAATATGTTCCGAGAAAAGAAGGCGAAAACAACAGATGAGAAGAGAATGATGACGAATTGGAAGGAAAACAGTGTAAGAGAAGGAGGAATAAGAGAAGGAGTAGGAAGAAAAAGAAGAAGAAGGAATAGGCTTTCTACTCTACATACGGGGCTATCTAGCAACGTGAGCCTTGCTAAAATTCCAGACAAAAAAATTTTATAGCGCGTTTTGCATTGTCCAAGAAAATGCTCGGATTTTTTAATGAATACTATTGAGTAAAAGAACACTCATCAAGAAAAATTCATTGCCATTCAACTTAAAAAGCGGAAAAATGTTATAGCATGAAAAACTTAAAGAAAATTCAAAAAAAAACTCAAGAAACTCTTTTTAGTAGACAGTGAGACCCGCGTCACATGGACGAGGAATTTGCCTGGCTCAGGTCAAAAAATCGCTCTGAGAGATTTCAATTCGACAGCATCTGAGCAATTCGCTATTAGGTATCTAAGAGAGAAAAGAATCAAAACGATTTGTTTCTTCAGCGGAATGAATGAAGAAAAAAGGGTGAATGAAGATCAAATCAGCATCCGCCAAACAAACAACATCGAAGAGGATCACTTGTTGTTGACCTGAAAATTTTAGGATTAAGGCGACCACTGTGTCTTAGCAGAAGTGCACGAAAAGACGGACACGTTGGAAACTGAAGAAAGGAGGTGGTGAATGTGATAGCGGTCGTAGCTATGGCGTATACGGTAATGGTTGCAATAAGAAGGCAATCAAACTCATTCAGAAAGAAAAAAAGAAACCTATATTGCCGTTCTACTACCGATCGTTTCCAATCTTCCCCATAATATCGCCGATGACAGTGATGCAAATCGCGGACGAAAACTGGGACAAATTAGAGAATCGACATTTACGAGTCGGTTTAAAAAAAGGAAACTCGGATTTCTTGGAAGAAATGCGTAATGAATGAATGAACAAAGGGATAGCTGGATGAATGGATGAACGTATGAGGTTGATAAGTCGACAGGTTCATTTCGCCTTCGTATTAGAGACCAATCATTATATCACGATAGATTACAGGCCACGCCAACTACGTCCTATGCTAGCACATGACGGATCAATATTTACCAAACTGACCGTCATTTAACTTTGGGATCAACATTCAGTGCCTCTGGGCTATTAAACTAACACGTATTCGATAAGAAAGCTTATTCGACTAACGTTTCGACGTCTCCGTCATCCGCAGAGCCTTTAATCCGAATCGCTGGTCTACAGCTGGTCGTAGTCACGTTGGGGGTGTTCGCTGTTACATTAACGCAAAAAGGCTGGCTATATGATTGATGATTATCTATCATATACTTGGTGTCCTGAGAAGATGCGTTGAACAATTCCTAACAGATGTGTCTTACATTTAGGTTTATCGAGCATCATAGAAGCATATCTGACCCAAACAATGGCTTGTGGTGGCCTATCTGCTCGACCTATGGTATCAAGTGTTCTAATCCTCCCAGATAATTTTCAGTAGGGATCCTTCACCTGCGAACAGTTCCCGTAAAACGGAAGCGCCATATTCCCACTCCAATTAGTTTCCCACAGTTTTGCATATGAGGCAATGTTCGTAGTTTTTGATATCTGCTGCGTTTCCAGTTCCCTCTCTTTCTCATTTAAGTGATATTGAATACTCCTAACATCAATAATTCGCTGTTTCCTTCATAAGAACGCATGAGATTGTTGCACTACTCATCATTCACAGAACAGTTATGCGGATTTCGCCTTCTTCACAGCGTGAGATCTCGAATAGAAAAGTTACAAGACCTAGATTATTTCTTTTTCTATGATCTTTCTTCTACCAATCCGTCGTTATTAATGGTTGGACCAATAATTAGCCGTAGTCTAACGGACTGACGTTAGAATAGCATGGTTTATAACCCTAATACCTACCCAAAAAAAATTTTACGCTTACGATTAGAAAGATGTGGATCAATTCCGGCATTAACAATCTTCGTCGTTTACGCGCCAACATCAAACTGTGACCAAGAAGAAGTCGAAGCGTTCTATATGGACCTGGAGAAGTTCTACAGAAAAGACCACACATTCTTCAAAGTCATCGCTGGAAATTTCAACGCCAAAACTGGACCAAGAATAACGTTTGAAGAACGTTGCATTGGGACCCATGGATTAGAATGAAGCGAACAGGGTGAGCAGCTGTCTGAGTTTATCATGGCGACCGAGAAAATCCATGGTAACTCGCAATTCGAGAAGCTCCACGCTCATCGCTGGGCGTGAGAGTCTCCCAGGGGAGTGTACCATAACGAAATAAACCACATCATAGTAGATAAGTTTTGCCTAACCAATGTCGGTGTTATCCCAAAATTCTACACGAGATCAGACCACTGTCTCCTTCGTGCAAGATTCTATCCCTCACGGAAAGGAGAAAGCCGCTGAATTCAGAAACCGAAATCCCAGAACCACCGTAAACTGGGACTTATTCAATTCTTAGTGCTATGAAAACTGAGAGTTCGAAAGTCACCGAAAGACGTCTGTCTCCAGAAACACTCGAGCAGATACGCCAGCGTGGAATGGCACGAGCTGCAGGCAACCGCGAAGTAACGTCCGAACTCGCAAAACAATGCAGACAGGCTATAAAAAAAACCTTAAAAAGAGAAGAGCAGCAGTAATGGTCAAAGTTGTAGAGGTTGGGTAAAGCATTGGCAATACCCACCGAAACTTCGCCAATTACAAGACCAAGATGATTGCATTCCGACGCCCAGACGGAACAGTTATAGTGCCCAGAAAGGCAGTGGAAGGAATCATTCACGAATGCTATTCGGATCTCTTCGATAGCCACGTCCACCTGCCGTGATATGAAATAAAGGAGGATTGATATGTTGTACCATCGGTTCTCCTTCCCAAATCTGAAATACTATTTCGTCAGTGAAAAATCGAACAGCTCCAGGCTTGGACCGGATAGGACCTGAACACATGAGAAACCTTCCGCCAGTCCTCGTAAACACACTGGCTCGGCTCTTCACAGGTTACCTGTCTGAATGCAAGGTCCCTACTCAGTGGAATACCAGCATGACCGTGTTATTGTTCAAGAAAGGTGACCTACACGATATCGCAAGTATCGCCTAATCTGCTTACTATCTGTCGTCTACAAACTTTTCCCTCCAGTCATAATAGACAGAATTGAAAGAACACTGGACGAAGGATAGCTATGTGAGCAAGCAGGGTTTCGAAAAGGATTTAGTACGATGGACCACATCCACACGATAACAAGGCTCATTGAAGCATTGCGAGAGCACAAAAGAGCGCTCTGCCTCACTTTCATCGATTTACAGAAGGCCTTTGATGCAACCGAGATAAAAGCAGTCACGAAAGCCCTTGGTAGTCAGGGGCCCCTACTCAGCAAGTAAAGACTCTTCGTGAGCTCTATAAAAATTTCACAGCAAAGATATCACAATTCTATAACGGTATTAACACTGACGTCAAAAGAGGAGTTAAGGAAGGCGATACCACCTCGCCAAAATTATTTACCGCCATCCTCCAGAATGTAATGTGAACATTGGAATGGGATAATATAGGAGTGAAAATCGATGGTCGGCAGTTACACCATCTTCGCTTTGCTGATGACATCGTCGTTATGACACCAAACATTAACCTAGCTAACGTATGCTTGTCGACTTTGATAAAGCCTGTGCAAAGATTGGTCTCCGACTAAATCTCACAAAAACGATGTTCATGAAGAACAGATTGGTTTCGCATGCCCATTCACGCTCAACAGGACGAATATCTTCTAATGCTCCAGTTACTTATATCTAGGTCGGGAAATCAATATAATGATCGACATAGCTTCAGAGCTGAGCAGAAGGAAACAAGCGGCTTGTAGAGCTTTCAAGAGCATCGAGTATGTAGTGAAGAGAACAAAGAACACGCGACTCCGTGTCCACCTTTTCAACTCAACGGTATTTCCTGCCTTAAAGAATGCTTCAGAAATCTGGTCACTGTGTACGCAGGATGAAGGACCACTCAGCATTACCGAATGTTCAGTCAGAAGGACGATGCTAGTAGCATCCCGTTTCACACAAGTAAGTGATAGGATCCGAAGCTCAGACCCATGTCAATGATCAAAAATCAAAGATGACATTCTCTGAGCCAAACAGCCGGAAATAAGGTAGGCTGTACACGTAATGCATAAGAATGATAACCGATGGACAAGAGCCGTTAGTGGCTGTATTCCTCGAGATGTCATACTGGAAGAAAACCACCGACCCGATGGTCAAAGTTCCTCACGAAGAGCCTAGAAAAAAGATATGATGCTCGACGAATCCCTAGAGCGAGTAGAACCCACTGGGCTACTCTTGCACACGACAGGGAAAAGTGGAAGATTTGCTGACGCCCGCTCCAGTAACTCGACAATCAACGGGACTACAGGTGATATAGTTGAATACCTATCAAACTATTGAATTACAGTTTAGCCCGATACTCAGATGTTCCTGGATCGTGTACATTACGCGCCTCTTAACAACACGGAGATGATGGGCTCCTTCGACGTTTTGGCCCTTCATACAAATGTGTTGACTGATTCCGTTGTGCAAGTCATTCTCGAGTTCCTTAAATATGAAAGAGCAACAAACATGCGCGACTTCTCTATTCGGCAGTCGATGGCCATCTTAATGAAATGTCTAAACGGCTCAATCCTTAGATAGCCCTGAAGTACTTAGGCTAGCAAAGGCAGAGCGGTTGGTAACGAGCCATTCCATTACTTTTATCTCAGGACTGGAAGCTCTAGTATTCGATTCAGGACCATTGCTTTACTGTAGATGCACAAACAATTCTTGCCATACAAATTGCGAATTGCCATAGCTAAGCTGAAGCGAGGTTGGTAACAGTACTTGTGATTCCACCGCATTCTAGCCAATTGCCGCGATAAGAAACAATTTCCAATAACTACTAAGCTGTAGCTCCTGGCATTAAGTGTAGAGAAACAACAACCCACCACAAAAGATTGTTCTGGAAAGAATAAAGTTCCCTTTATCCCGCCTTTCATTCGTAACGAAATAAGCGTGGCTATGCGACGATTTTTAAAAAGGGCTGATCTAGAGAATTATGCTGCAGTGATTGAAATAACACGAAAAGCTCTCAGGTTCCAGCAAGTTCGTAAACGCTTATACGACCGCCAATGCATAAGAGAAAATTGTACAATACACCATAACGGTGGAGACAATGATTGCATGAGCTAAGCTTTGGCGTACCTTATCTCTCGGTGTACCTGTAAAGCATATGGGGACGAATACACTGAGGAAACTGGCAGGTCACTCTGCGCCGGTCGCTCAGAACACCCAGTCGCTAAAGCGAGGATATAACGGGTGATACATCCGCATATTGTGGTAGTGAACGCGTTACTCCTCGGAAAGGACAATAGTGCCTTCGTTCCCCACCCCAGACGCCTGCGGTCCGTAGTTTTGCAAATATCTCAGCATCATTGAAGTTATATAACGGGGATATTTTGGAGCAGAAGTGACCATGTCCGTACAGGCATCTAAAACATCAGCTTGAAAAACTCCAGAAGCACTGTGAACAAATTCCAATAAACCATGGATGTTCTCACGAGCGGTCTCACACAATATCGGAGGCTGATATTTTAATGTGAGAGAGGCACATTACGCTTCCACGTGAACTCGTTGCTGTTGGGCTCCACGTGAAGTATTCAGTGGAAGACTCACAGAAAGCAGTGATTGGACGAAGGAGCTAATACGTTTTTAATGCTGTTGAAATCTTGGTTTCGTGATTTTTCGGTTTTAGTTATGAGGGTGGTCGACTGGTAAATTGCTGTAAACTTGACTTTTTTGGGCCCCAAAGAAGGAGACTTCGCCAAAACGTTAGCTTTTCTATAAAGTAGAGTAGTAATCTCGTTTTTTGTTTATTTCAAGGAAAAAGTGGATTACTGATCAATGCGGAAGTTAAGAGGAAGTCGGTCATAGGAATAACTACTAATATCATTTTGTCAGTAGCACTTTCGGTTATACTTAGTGCCTAGCATCTTCCTCCTCAAATCTCCAATTTTCTGAGTTTTTCACGGTAGCCAAAAAAGAACGTATGATCAGTTAAGTGAAGGCGAAGTCAGAAATTCTATGCCTTTTTCACTACTTCTGCCACATTCTCAGCTCGGAAACCAAGTCGGATACCACACTGACTTTCAACGAAAATTTTCATTGTTGAAGTTTTGGGAAATATTCGTTCAGATGCTTACTTACTTGATACTTGAGTGGCTGTCCTTCACTGATTGTGCGGTTCCCAGAATAATATCCATTTTTGGAGTATTTCTGGTTCACCCATTGTGGTTGTCTTAAGTCCCAAGGCCAACCAGACTAAAAGTCTGCCCCAGGTCATCACCACCACAAGCAGTCGCCGGCCTGGCGAACCATAGGGATATCTGCCATCATGCGACTAGTTTGATACCAGGAAGGTGATGGATCCTGGTATTGGTTTAGTCTTAGCTGGGCTTCCTGATAGAAACGCAGGACTCCTTCTCAGCTTGGGAGACCCTGCCTGGCTGAGGATGAATCCCTGCGCTGTACACCGCAGTACGATGCCAAGGACACCTCCTAGCGACGATGAGGCGGTAAACCATTCGAAGGATTTGTTCAGATTATAACGACATAATGGTTTCCGAATATGGTCCTTTTACATCCATGCTATTGTTTTCCAATATTATCATGCACCCGAGAAGTTCGGCTTATATATCGTCTTTAAGTGGTCCGTCATTTTTTCAATCCTAATTTTGTTTCTGATTTCGGTTTTACCATCACCTCCGAATCAACTAGTAGGAGAACTGGAGGATTCGTAGCCGAAGACACACCTTTCTCGGATTTACACCGCAATGAAGACTTGGATACACACTTGCAAGGTTAAATCGGCACTCCAAGGAGGATCAAGTTGCACAGTCAACAATAGGCCATCCTTAGTACCCAGCACACTGGGTGCTCCCATCTATGACGTCAGGCGATGAGACGACCTCTGAGAGGCCAAAAAAAATCGGCTTATGTAGGACATCATTAGAACCCGATCTGACGGATACACCTGCAACACGCTATGGAGATTGTTTTTTATTATGCACGTATAATGCCAGAACACTCTCCACAGACGCCGTTCTTCACACCCTTCTTGTAGCCGCAGATCGCATTCAATTTCGTGTGATCGCAGTACAAGAAACAAAAATCAAAAAGACCGACATACGCTGACTAATCAAGGAGACCCTTGTGATCAGTGGAGAAAAGGTCCTGTCACGAAATGTCGGTGGCGTAGGCTTTGTCGTTTACCCGACCATTGTCCATCTCATACGTGATCCTTTCCTCTCGCAAAGCCGTTCTCCGTCTTCAACTGAGGCTTCATAAAAAGATCACAATTAACATCTGCTACTCACCGATCGACGCAGCTGCTGAGTACGAATTGCATACGCTCTACTATCAGTTGGAGGAAGTTATCCGCAGTGATAAACCATATCAGAAATTTGTTGTCGGACGCATCAACGCCAGAATAGAAAAGGCTAACGAAAGCGAATACAGGATCGGAAATTTTGGATTTAGAGGAAAAGATGAGAGTGGAAAACGTCTCGCGAGATACCTATCTGAAGCACGTCTCTTCCATGAGATCTCGTTTTTCCAGAAGAAAGAAAGCCGCCGCTAGACATGGGAGTCTCCCAACGGCATGACTAATGCGGAGATCGACCATATTTTGATAAACAGAAGATGGTGCCTACTTGACACATCGGTAGTCCCGTCATTCTGTACTGGTTCCGATCACCGCATCCCTCGCGCGAAAATTCGATTCAGCCATAAGCTGGAAAAAATTCGTGTCATCGACAACGAGGGAAAAGTCACGTCGTATATGAGGAGAATATTCTAAACGAAATCCTGTTTAAACATGACTAGCAGATTAAGGAAGCACCGACAAAAGACGACGAGCTGCTTGTCAACGGACTGGAAAGTTGTGCCGAATTTGCCTCATTCGGATCGCATCGCCGTTACCACTGAGGAGTTCTTCGAACAGAGAAGGAAACCGAAGGTAAATCCTATTGCAGCACGATTAACATAGCTAGTAATAAATGCCAGCTGCAGAAGAGCTTTACGAAAAGATCTACAACGGTACAAGCAGAAGAAAATACTGGAAGCACCAGAAAAAAGAACCAGTCTCACAAAATGTCGTCGGCACTTGAGTGATTATAATGTTCCATTGTCAGCCTTGATGAACGAAGATGGGATCGTCAAAACTTTTCGCTATGATATGGAATTAATAGCGAAAACGTTCTATACCAAACTTTTCCGAGTCTCCGTCCCGGGCCCTTATATCCCCGCTGGAGAAAAGCCACCTAGAATTCTTCCGTCGGACGTTCGAGTTGCGATAGAAAACATGAAAGGAAGCACAGCTCCAGCATCCGATAAAATCACTGCCGATTTCCTTAGAGCTGGAGACCACAATTTACATCTATTTCTCGCAGATCATATGACAATCTACCTTCAAAAAGAAAAAATCCCAGACCTCATGGTCATCCAGCCGAAGAAAAGAGACCGAACGGATCTTCGTAACTATCGTCCCATATGCTTGTTAAGCGTACTCTATAAGCTCTTCACGATGAGTACCCTCTCGCACATATCGAGGACATTGGATGAGGCGCAACCAGTCGAGCAAGCAGGATTTCGAAAAGGATTTTGCCACATAGACCACATTCAGACCGTCTCCAGGGTCATCGAAGTTTGTCGGGAATACCACTTACCTCTAGTCCTAACCTTTGTCGACTGTGGGAAATCGTTTGACAATGTCGAAACGAATGCAACCCTATTAGCGCTCGTCGATCGCCGAATGGACCTGTCCTATACAAGAACTCTGTCCGACTGTTATTGGCACTGCACTATGAAAATACAGCTTTTTGCCGACCTTTCACCATTCTGCTCGAATAAAACCACAACCGTGAACGACGATTGCGACGGAAAGAAACGAAAGTGAAATGTGCTGGAGTCCGCACAATTCGTGAAGACGGGCCTTCAGAGCATACAAATATCCAAGTAAGCAAGCACCGATGCCCTACGAATGTAGGTAACCTTGAATTAAACTACAATTTAAACTACAATTTGAGCACTCTCACCGCACGCATTCTATTCAATGTTGCAGTATCAGAAAAGCTTTCAGGGTCTCAGTAATTAGACAATTTAGTTTTACTGTTTTTTAACACAGAATGCCCGTAAGCAACTTCCAGTGCTCTACCATGAATGCAAACATTTGGCCTAAGAAACCTCAGCGGAAAAGACTTGGGATTAGGTGTGCAAGATGGCTCAAGACTGCCTCTCATTGGTAACATAGTTTGAAAACTCATTTCCTAAACGCTTATGGGTCACACTAGTAGTTGGATATTGACGCCTTTGGTCAATTGGCCAATTAGCCTCTTGTGAACCAAATAGGCTACGTCGTGTGGCTTCCCGCATCACCAAATTTGTAACTAAAGAAACAGAAATGTAACACATCAAAACTACGAACTAACGTTTTTGAAAGAAGGTCGGCTAAAAACATTAGTAGGCTCAAAAAAATAAACTTCATGAACAAATAAGATACTGAGGTCTTGAGTGAGAATCTTCTTTGAAACGGGCTGGTATGTTCATTTGGATAGGGCACGACATGAAGCAATACTCTATAGAAGAAGGTAAAATGGAAGAAATTTCAACGACCTTGAATTGATCGAGAACAATTTTGTTTCCCTGTTGCCTAATTTTGAGGCCTCTTTTGAGAAAAGATTGTTTACATTATTCTTAATGAAGTTCCCAGTAGACTTTCATGTTAGTTCTGTCTCTCCAATTTCCTCCAGTGAAGATGAATAGGAAAATTCTCTCGAAAAAAAATAGGAAAAAAATTAGAAAAAAAGGAAAAAAATAGGAAAGAAAATTCTGGAAAGCTTTTTTTGAAATCAAAATTTGGAAAGAATTCTGGAAATGATAAGCATCGATGGCGATGGCCTGAAGGCGTTGTATGAAGCTGATCTGCGCACGACGATTCGAAAACTCATGGAAGAACTCGCTATGAGCAAAACAACAGCCGCGGAATTCAGAAATGCGAAGGTGAAGGAAAGAAATAGGAGTGCGGGATCCGAATGAAACGAGCGAAGAGGACAAAGAGGTCATTGGTATGAAATCTGTTCTGCAATTTTTCATATGACAACGAAGACGATGTGGTTCTTGATGGCTTCGTAACAACCGTTACAAAAATCGGATTCTGAACAATACATGACGCCATCGATGAAATAACTGAAAGGACAGAAATGTAGAGCCGTCATGCTTCAAGAAGCTGAAGAACATTTGCATCAGAAGCAGTAGTGATCAGTAGTGCATCAGTAGTCTTCTGGTGATCACTGGCCGGCGGAGTTCATCTACTGTCAGTTCTGCATTCCTAACTGAGCCAACAACGGTGAAAAAGTTCCATGAGTGTGTATAGTGAAATCCTCTCTCTGAGTGCACCTGCCAATCATCGGTCTTATCGTCAATCGATAACTACATTTTTGATGCGGTTTGATGATTTCATTAATGAGAAGTCTTCAGCGACCAAACTGAATTTATATAGAAGGAAAATTTTGGTCTAAAAACCCTTAGAATTCATGGTTAATAGGTCAACTAATTCTAACGATTATTATTTCGATTTTGGTTGCTGAGGTTTAAAATGAGCCGGGGTACATGAATCTCTAATAAAAGCTTTACAGCATTAGTTGCTTCCTAAACAATTTAAAGAATAAAAACGATGAGAAGGACTTATTGGGAAACAATGTGCTAGAGGAAGCGACAAATATTAATCACAAAAATAGAAAGAAGAAGAAAGTCTTAAGTAACGTCTATTAGGTCAGTGAGAGTTTAGTGACCTTCATGGCATTTTCTGAGAACTCAAGGTGATTTAATTAGGACCTAAATGTCCACACAGAAGTCGAGTCGTCAAATTCTCAGTTTCCGATATCCATTTTTTTTCACATTTCGAAGCAAAGCTCAAGTACAAGCGGCTTCGTTGTTGTGTCTCGTAGGAAGCTGACAGTGTCATTTCTGAGAATGCAATTTCTCTGAAATGACTGTTCTAATGAGCCAGGAATTCTTACTGTTGACGAAATTAGAACTATTTACTTGTCTTTTCAGATTGACTGGCAGTGAAAGGCAAAGAATGAAGATGAACTTAATAGCACCATCTTCTCTCCATGAAGCATTCTTTTATCGATAAACTCGCACGAATTTAATAAAAAACACGTTGCCCTGTGAAAACACTTAGCCCAATAAAGTTTTTAAACTTAGATTATTTAGTTTAAAGGTGATAACCCTGCGTTAGCTTACCGATGAAAGAAGTAGAAATTCAAATGTTAAAGCAAAACCGGTTGTTGAAATATTGCTGCGCTTAGTAAAGGTTTCTATTGAAAGAAAATGAATAAGACGTCGATAAAACAAAAAGTAAAAAAGGAAAAAACAGAAAATATAATGGAGAAGAATAAAGGATATAATAGAACCTCGCGTTTGAACAGCAAGAGTTTGAAGAATTATTGGATCAATGCCGAGGAAGTCAGTCGAGGGAAAGACTGCTATAAGTAGCAGGAAGTGGATTGCCAGAAAGAATTCTGAGGCGACAAGCACGATGGAAGAAACATTTTCCTTTGATACTTTCGTTTTCTTTTTAATTCTTTTTTCCAAATATGCTTAGCAAAGCTGATAGTTATCGATTTTTTTCGTAAACGTGATCACTCTTTACTTAAAAAGAACATTTTCCATCTTTTCGTCTTTCAACTTTTGAGTTTCTTTATTTTCGATTTCAGTCATATCAGTTGTGTTTCAGGACTTTGTACCGCATATATCTGATCGTTACACCTATTTAGGATGCTTTATTTAGCTGTCTCAAATGAAAACCCTTTTCGAGGAAAGAATCTCTAATAAATAGTGCTCTAATTCAAAAAGACGAATGTCACCGCCTGTTTTCTAAAAATTTTAAGGGGAAACAACAATGATTACGTGCTAAAGTAAGTTACGGTAAGTGGTCTCAAAAACTTGGAATTTTGTGGAATATACCGTGATCGATAAGAACATTAATAAATGACAAAATACTGTAACGTCGTTAGGAGTAATTCGAAAAAAGGAGTTGATATTTCTTCTTTTTCTCTGAAAAGGAAAAAACGGATTGGAGCTGAACAGCGAGAGGCGGTGGCTGCAGTGAGGAAGGACGACAAATTCGATGCGACAATGCACTGAAATGGAAAACCAGTAGGAGACATGAAATGCTGAGAATCGCTGACCTTCGACCCCGATGAAAACTACCTCACTTGGCTCTGATTTCGTTAAATGTTTCAGCTTACAATTCCTCAAAAACAATATAAATTTGAAATTTATATTTTTTAACCATTGCTATCACTTTATCTCGTTTTCTTCCTGTTTAGTTTTCTTACAATAATACCAGTAGCAAATTAGTGGGATACAGTAGTACAACAGTACGTTGAAGATGATCCGCGGGAATATGAGGTTATACCTGTCAATACAGTAGCGCTCTCCTTCCAAAATGTAGACAGTTCTTGTCGAGAATAAAAGAGAAGACGAAAAAATAACAGTGCAAAATAAGGAAAAAAACAACAAGCTCAGAAAGTCTGAAAGGACAGAAATCGTTGAAAAAATTGAAGTAATCTATGAAAAGTCTACCTCATTTACTTTGCTTACTTTCCTTTTCCTAAGAACAACATTGATAACAACTCATGATTCCCTGGATCTTGGTTTCTAATCGAAATCTGCCACTACTCTGCACTGGTTTCTGTTATTTCGTTATCTCAATCCATTAAAAAACAGCTCTGTGTGTAATTTTAAAAACCAAAACTTCATCAACCTCGGCATTAGTAAACCTATGTTGTCTCACGAAGCGCGCAGGTTAGAGGTTTCCTGCACTGCTCCCATTTTCGTTGGTCCAACTCAGATCAACGGCTTGGACAAAGTCTTCCACCCATTAGGAGTCGGTGAACTGTTACTAGACTAATTTTGGAGAACAACAGCACTTGGTACATCGGTAGGCATCTTTACCATATTCGATGAAGTGGAATGGATGGTGCATCTTTCAGTGGTTGAACAACGCTGGACGTTTTATCTTTTGCCCTTATCCCATGAATTCTTCTTTTTCTCAAATTGCAACCAGCTTGTTAGCAATGCTGTATTGAAGTATAAAAAAAAGAATAAAGCTCTCGGCGTTGTTGAATCCTTAAGGGATGACCCGTGCATTCGACCTCATTAAGCTACGTTTGGAGGTGGTTGGATGCGTATCTGGCGTTTACAGTGACTCGCGGTGGCCTACCGATGCATCGAGCCAGTGCTGCAATCTTCACAAACAAGTCTGGCACCAATTTGCCGACCCCGGATGGATGGAAAGCTTGGTGGGCCATGGGCGCGGAGATCAATTCCACGTGAGTGTAGCACTGCGCCTCCGACCACTGCGCCACACGCGTCCTATAGTGCCATGTTAGAAGCATTTTTATACGATTTTTAGAATAAAAAAAAACACTAATTTCTGTACAGAAGCCGTTATTTCTTGGACAGTAAAGAATGTATTTATTTATATGATCTTATAAACTGATCTCATTAAGCTGATGCGAGGTTGGTATAGGTCTTCGCTGCTGTCGTTGTTGTTGGTGTTGTTAGTCGACGGCCGACGTTTCGGCGATTTCGCCCTCCTCAGAGCCGTGATGTTACGAGTAGGATTCGAAAAAAGTAGAAGAATGTTCGAGAAATTTTTCTCGTCTGTCTCTTATTTCGATATACCGCATCCGATAGTTGCAGTTACGCCGAAGAAGCCTTGAATAGATCACGATGATGCTAGAATACGACAGCGATGCTGAGATAATCGGAAAACCTCGCCCTAGGCCAGACCGAACCAAGACTTTCTTTTCCGAGGGCTCGCGCATTACACACTGCACCACGGAGGCCCTTGCTGCAAGAGAAATCGCTGTTCGATCTGGACAGGCGTCCAAGTTTCGCGAACATCTCAGAATCATTGTGGTTGATCTCGCATAATACCTTGCCGTGAAAACTGCATTAGGCAGTAAATAAAGAAGTAAACATTGTGATGCTAAGAATTTGCAAAACTTTGGACAGCAGGTGTCTGATGTGAGCATCGTACCTGTTATTGCCCCTACCGGGGGATTACGCGTTCTCCACTGCACCACGTTTGGTTATTCGTTTCACCTTTCGCTCAGCTAGTTTTAGCTCTCTTAGCTCATACGGAACTTTTCAATTTTCCATGCAGGCATTTGCTGTGAGATTTTACTGTGAGACGTCTTAAGTACCAGTTTAATCAAATCTCAATCTTCCTCAGGCTAAACAGTGGTTGTCGCTTTTCGCCAATAATCGCTTACCAGTTGAACGGCGTAGCCATGGCTTCGGGGAATACCTTGGTGTGGAACAACGATGCGCAGCTAGTAGTTTGTCCCCAAACTGGACTATTGAAGATTGCGAAAGAGTCAACCTTTTTTCATTTGCAAGTCCACCTAAGAGTAAATTGTTACCAGGAGAAAGTGCTATCCTGGCAAGAGAATCACTATTAGACGGAAAGTATTGACGCCCTCGAAAACCCTGACTATCGCAACTTGTGAAACTTCTCTTGCTCAAATAGCAAGTTTTGCTAGTGGATTAGAAATTGTACCAGGGCTCCCCTAATTTTTCTTGAATCATCAAAACAAATCATTCAAGTGGCAATTTTTGCCACTATCCATCAAGGGAGGACGCGTGTGGCGCAGTGGTCGGAGGGGCCCTGGTGGAATCAATCCCCGCGCACATGGTCTACCAAGCCTTCCATCCCTTCGGGGCCGGTAAATTGGTACCAGACTTGTCTGCGAGGATAGCAGCACTGGCTCGATACATCGTTAGGCCACCGTGAGATATAGTTAAGGTTAAATATACATTCAATCACCTCCGAACAATGCTTAATGAAGTCGAATTCATAGCGCATCTTGCAGGGATTGATCAACGCCGAGAGCTTTATCCTTTATACCAATCAAGAGAATTGAAAGAGCCGTGAAATTTCCGACGAATACAGTCGGTCGTCCGTGTGATTGATTGTCACAGCACAGTCGTCAAAGAGATAAGGACGATTGCACTTTCAGGGCGAACCACTTCGCCTGAACACCAAAATGTTATAAAAATTTTCAGCAAAGAAAAAATAGAAAACAGGAAACGAGAAACAGTCACGGTAGTTTTTCCTAACGAAACATAAGTATACCGAAATTTTTTAAAACGCGAAACAAATATTGAAGAGACTTCGAGAAAACTTCAAAAATATGGTCTTTAGTGAGAAATTATCGATTTTCCTACTATTTTTACTGACGCTTTTCTTTTTAAATTTAATAGCCGCAGTAAGCAGCACTCGGTAAGTGTGAGAGAAAACACAATGATGGTTGCAAGAATGTCGAAAATATAATGGCTGTCTTTAATTTTCAACTATCTCGGTCACAGTTCGAACTTTGATCCATTCGAATCTGTGCGGGCTTTTTCCGATAACTGGAACACTTGAGGCTTTGAGTCTTTTAAGACCTTATGGATGGACTCATAGACTTTCTGTTGCTATTAGGATATATATAATTTTTGAGCAATGTGTCTTTGTCTTTTTTTCTTTCTATTTCCGGAAATGAAAAAAAACATTGATATGACAAAATATTTGAAAAGTTCCGAACAAAGCACCACGCCGACTTAAGATAATTGGCGAACATGGTCCTCTAGTCCTGAAATAATAACCGTTTCTTCACGGCTTTCGTGTTTGAATGACCAGCGGTGATGCAAAGGTACGTAAAAAATGTGTTTCAGCCACGTAGCTACTTTTTCGTAACTGCTTATCCTTTTTTTTAATGGGAGGGTGTAATATGAATTGTAACCACAATGATGCTGAAACGTTTGGAAAACTCCGGACAGCAGGTACCTGCGGTGAGCCCACTATTACCCTTTTCTGGGCCAAAGTGTTCACCACCACACCATGTAGCTCCTTCGTTTCACTTTTCTGCAAAGTTTTTCCTTTTGCATATTTATAGCTACAAGAAGCCAGAATCTTAGCAATCTAAGGTTAAATAGCTTTTATACTAAAGGCAATGTTTAGAATGTTATACCTTTTTATTTTCTGCCTACTATAATTTCGCGGCAGGGTACTAAGCGAAATACAACCACTACGTTGCTGAGATATTTGCAAAACTGTGGACCGCAGGTGTCTATGGTGGGGAACGAAGGCGCTATTGTCCTTTCCGGGGATTAACGCGTTCACCACCACACCATGCGGGTCCTTTGTTTCGCCTGTCTCTCAGCTATTTCTATCGATCTATCATGGCAAAGATCTATTGTGGCGAAAATCGATAGAAATAGCTGAGAGACAGGCGAAACAAAGGACCCGCATAGTGCGGTGGTGAACGCGTTACTCCCCGGAAAGGACAATCGCGCGTTCGTTTCCCACTATAGACACCTGTGGTCCAGAGTTTTGCAAATATCTTAGCAATATGTATTCTTTCTTTGATGAGCTTACACGAGGTTGATAACGATGCGCAAGGATGCATGTCCTGAAGAAATACAAGTTGTTATCACCGGACATTATCATTATATCGACCATCAGCATCGTGTATAAAAGGGCATCACTGAGTAAGGGTGCCTCATTCGAGGAGATGGCTCACTGAAGAAGACCTGACTCGACACGTAGGCGAGGCAGACAAGTCGAGACGAATAGCAAGCGAGGACCACCGACACGGATCATCGGCTCTGAGGAAGACGAAGACGTCGAAACGTTAGCCGAAAATAAACGTCGTTATCAACCTCGTGTAAGCTCATCAAAGAAAGAATACATATCTCAGCAATGTTTAGAGTTAAAAGAAGCGACCATTTCCATCTTTAATGAATCATATTTGGTTCTTGAGGTAGTGAAATTGTGAAGAATCTAAATAAAATCCCCTAAAAGCTGCTCGCGTGGCTATCAATGATGTACAGGGTTTTCTTCGTCTTTTGGCGATAAAATTCTTAGCTTTCAAAGCCCAAAAATCCCTTGAAGACTACTCCAACATCGATTCGGTTAATGGTCCGCGCAAGTAGTCGGCTCTCAGAAAACTGATAGGCTTCGTAGTTATAACACTTGTAATTAAGTTCTGTCACAAAGATTTGTTACACACTTCGTTTCCGAGCATCGCCTTGAAACCTATTTCTCGCTTGAGCATCTACTACTCAACCGCTTTTTTTTAAACAACTGATGAATAGTGGTTTGAGGACAGTTGAAATGGTGTTTATCGATAGGCTCAAGAAAGCCATGGTCATTTAGGCAAAGAGAGCATATGGGCAAGACGGCAAATGAGTACCAAAACCTCATCACAGCCTAATTATAGTAAAAATTTGAACTAGAGATCGTTTTTCGACAGTTTAATTTCTATCCATCTATTGCTCAGAAGTCTAACAGTTCTTCTAAAAAATATATTTTCATCCGAGTTCACTTAAGGAAATGGCAAATTTTGTCGCGCCTATGCAACGTATCATTTCACTTGTCACTTAATCATTCCAGAACCACTAGCTAATTGTTTGAGTTCGTTATCGATTTGAGAAGTGTTTTGAAACTGTTTGCTCTACATTCACTTTCTTTTCTTAGAAACCATTATTTATAATAAGTCCGCAACCACACTGTTGAGTGTATGAAACCTATTAGGAAGCTGCGAGTAGAAACAAACATCAACACCTCTATATAACTAGCCAAAAAATGAAGGGTCTCCTGCAAACACGATCATCTAATCACTTTTTTATCTACTGCCTAATCTTTTTTCATGGCAGGGTATGATGTGAAATATAACCATAATTATGCGAGATCTTTGCACGACTCCGGATAGCTGGTGTCTGCGGTGGAGATCGAACACGCTGTTGTCCTTTCCAGATGCTAACGAGTTCGTCAGTACACTATGCTGGTCGTTCGTTTCGCATTTCTCTCATGACCGTTCGTTTCTCGTTCGTTTTTTCTTTCTCAAAACCATAATGTTCTTCGTGTTCCTTGGACGAACGTACCCCATTTAGGACGCCTTCGCTTAGGCATGAGATAATTGGAAAATCTAGCTCTGTTGGTTGTTACTGTTACACAATTTTCGGAGATACAGGTTATGTAGATGGATCTTTAAACAAAAAAGAGTTTCATATCGAAAGAGGTTGAATGTGAAAGCACAAGAAGGAAAGGTCAGCGTTAAAAGAACAGCGCACAGATGAAACTCTGAAATACTGTTATGAAAGCAAAAGTATCCAAGAATGGTTTGTTAAACAACATTCGACGGTGTCCGAATGGGTTGAGAGGAGCAACAGTGTTCCGAACCGGTCGGAGTTGTCGACACGTCCCAATTACGATCATGTGCCATTGAATCGTTCTCAAAGGATCATCCCATAATTCGGGATAGTCGAGAGTCTGCCATAACAAAAATTTCAGTAATTAGACTTTTTATTCAATTATTATAGCTAGAAACCTCATTTAAGACTTACTCTGCACCCACAAGTTGAATAGATCGTCCTAATGAGGAATCGTAAGGAAATGATGGCATTGGTACCTCAAAAAGACTCCTTTCAATGAGTTTTCCGGTAGTTTGCTTACAAGTTTTCCAGGCCGTCAGCACAAAAATCTGCGTGACCTTTTGCTTTGAAGGAAGTTTGCTTATTTGCGGATTTTGCGAATAGGTTTTCTAAATGGATGGATGAAGCTCATGACAAGTATTAATCGACAATCTGGTTGAAAATGTTGAACTACTTCATAGCTTAGATCGCTGGCACATGGTAAGCGTCGTTTTCTGTCTTTCGCAGTTCGTGAACCCAGCTACCACCCTCAGAGAGCAGGTCGACTTATTTGGAGATTGACATTCTGCTTTTCATAAATGAATTCAATCCGATTCCGTAATCCACTGTGGTTCCGAAATCTCCGAAGAGTTTGATAAAATCTTCGTCACTTTTCGGTTTTTTGTGCTCTTAGAAAAATAAAGGATAAAGCTCTCGGCGTTGATCAATCTCTGAGGGTTTGTTTAGTTTAGTTTGTGTTCTTATGAGTAAAAAACCTCAAATTTACACTTTTCACCTGTTTTAGCAGTGCTTTTGTGCCGACAGTTTAAGATCGAATCAATGAATTTTTTTGCGAGGGAAGTATAAACGACCTTTCTAAATTTTAGCACAACAGGAACGAACTTTTAGAGAAAGCGACACATTTCCTCACTATTACAGTTGTTTGGGAAAAACTTCAATCTGAAACGTTTATATTTATGAAGATGACAATGGATCACTTTTTCGGAGTCTACGGCTGCTACAGTTTTCCTGAATTTTAGAGAAAGTATTGAGAATCCAGTGCCGTTTGAAGTGTCAGCGATGCTGTACTTCTCATCCCATCCTGTGTACGACATTGTGAACACATTATGAAGAGTATGAGTCATATGTGGCTCCAACTTGTCAAGTCGCTTTGGTTGATTTTGACATTCGGAACTAATAATACTCGAAGCAACAACTCAAGTGCCATTCTAGGCCAACGAAGAAAACTGGAATTTAGTCGTTAGCACAAACGTATTGGTTACTGGTGTTCCTCCTCTCATCAGCAAATCTCTGAATTTGTTCGTAATCGACTTGTGAAGCTTGGCATTAACGGCTTTGGTCGGATTCCCTCGTCATAACGAACTCATAACGAACTTATAACGGACGCTGCCTTGTTATACTGTGCGATTATGTCATGATTCACCTATTGTCATGGTTACTCGTTCATTCTATCGTTCACCTTTTCATTCATTCATTCACTCGTTTAGTTATTCCCTCATACACTCATTCGTCTATCCATTCAAGTCATCAACGAATCAAAGATGATGAAGCTGTATCATACAATGTGAACTCCACATAGCTGTTTGTCTTACTCCCTAAACAATATAGGCCAGTTGTGAAACGTGAGTAACTACGTAGAGCATCCATCGAAGTGAAAACAACCTAGGGTCGGCGCTGAAAACCGTTTTGAAACTATTCGCCTCCAATGAAAAAGGAAATTCTCGCCTTTAGGAATACGTAAAATCGATCGAACGACACAAAAGGAGAATCTCCTCTAACATCTGCATCGGTAGTGGTCTGGTTAACCTTCGAATTGCTTATGGCGGCTAGGGTGAGTTTTCCATTTGTTACTATCGTGTGCTGGTGCTGCTTATTGCTCACTTGTCGTTCGCTCGAGAAACACAATTACTCTCAAGTCCGACTTTCTTTGTACTTCTGCTCAGAAAACACGAGGTGTTATTTTATTTCTTTATTTACGTACAAGCTGACGTTTCGGCGGACTTCGTCTTCCTCAGAGCCTGGAAAGGTCAAGTTGACTAGAATTTACACGGCCAAACACCTCCATAACCAAAGAAAGAAAGTCCTGAACCAAAATTTCAATCACATTGAACACAGAGTCTTTGCACACTCACTCAACACAATTACTCCCAAGTCTAACTTTCTATTAACCTCAGCATTGATTGAAAATTTTTTGTACTTCACAAAAAAACACTATTACTTTCACACATTTGTACGAGGTCTTTTCTTAGAACTTCTTTTGTCTAGAAGGCGACTGGGGATTGCTCCTCGGATATTGCCGTAGCATAAGTTTACTTCTAACTGGGCTTAGGAGTGGAAACATCGCTCTCCTACTTCCCTTGAATTAAAGCCTCATCTTTGGTACTGGATTATTTGATTTTTGCTAGATCTTTTGCACCTAGCTGTTGAAATACAATGTGTAACGGGGCCTCTTTTTAGCAGAGTGAACCAAGCCAATAAACTGAATATTTCTAGCCTATGACCTTGGAGATATCCAGAAAATAGTTTCAAAGTAACCAGGAACGAGTGCTCTGATGTTGATGAAGTGACCAGAAATACTTAATGCCTTAGTGAAGTTTAAAGCACAAGTATCGACAAATTATTGTCACGTCTCATGAGTAAAAAATACTACCTTTTATAATCACAATCTTAATCATTTCATTTACTGCCCAATCTTTTTAATGGCAGGGTATATTGCGAAATATAACTTCAATGATGCTGAGATTATTTGAGACTACTTTATACATTCTTCTCCATTGGACGTTGTAAGTTATGAGCTAGGCCAGATAGTTGTGCAAATGCCAACTAGTTCAAACATTATTCGATTTCAGACAAAACCGCAGTTAATATTTGGATCAATACGTATCTTTTTCACTACACTGTTTTGAACCCCTGACAAAAACAATGGATATTCAGGTGGTGTGCACCACTATTCGGCCATACGAAGCACTAGATGATGTGTACGTTAATCCAGACATGACACTTTGAGTTTCAAGTGTGGTAGATGTCTAGAAACCGAGAAGCACGTTTTGGGTGAGACTGAAACCCGTACGAGAAGAGATGCCACCTGTTGCCGTTGTTGTTGAAAGAACGAAACTTCGGACTAATTTATAAGGATGTTCTAGCCTTATTTAGAATTTATTTCCCTTTCTTTTCTGAAACATTAAATCTTTCAAACGAATGTCCTTGTTGCTGAGATATTTGCAAAACTCTGGACCGCAGGTGTCTATGGTGGGAAACGAACGCGCTAATGTCCTTTCCGGGGAGTAACGTGTGGTGGTGAACGCGTTACTCCCCGGAAAGGACAACAGCGCGTTCGTTCACCACCATAGACACCTGCGGTCCAGAGTTTTGCAAAGATCTCAGCAACGTTGTGGTTGTATTTCGCTTAGTACCCTGCCGCGAAATTATAGTAGGCAAAAATAAAAAAGTATAACGGAATGTCTTTGTATTTACTATTAAACTGGGCATTTTCGTTTTATAACAGAAGAGCGTGTGGCGTAGTGGGCGGAGGCGCCCTTGAAGACACTCATGGGTTCGATGTCCACGCTCGTGGCTCACTAACTTCCATCCCTCCGGGTCGGCAAATTGGTACCAGACCTGTCTGAGAGGATAGCAGCACTGGTTCGATATATCGGTAGGCCATCGCGAGTCATTGTAAAGGCCAGATATGTATTTGATCTCCTCCAACGATGCTTAATGAAGTCGAATCTATGGCGCATGCCTCAGGAATTGATCAACGCCGAGGGTGTTCTGGCTATAACTAAAGGGATTTAAGAATGCGAATGTGAAATTATTATTGGAAAGTTGTAGGAAAAATGGGATTGCCTATGTCTTCATGTGGATAAATCGAGAATCACATGTCTTCGTTTCATAGTACACACTAACAAACATTTAATAAAACAATATGTCATCTATTTTAGCTAAGATTCCCTTCGACAAACGCAAATGAGATAGGAAGACTTAATTTTGAACATTTCTTCGAAAAAGAGCTCTGCTTTCCGTCACTGAACTTACGCATGTTGGATAGCCGTTGGAACGAACCCGAATAATAAAAGATAGTAGAGTGGCAATCAGTTTCTTACATGGGCCAGCATCATATGTGTAAGAAACCCAACATTTCTTGCATTCGATTCGTTTCCTTGCATCGATCACTAAGGTCTTCGAACATTTCGCACGTGGGTTCTACCACTCCTTGAGGGTTTTCGTCTCCTTTATGAACGTCGTTGGATCTCAGTCGAATGGATTTTTCCTGCAGTTCTGCGATTACCGTGCTGGAGCGTTTCCAGGGAGATTGGAAGCAATTCGTTCATTCCGGAGAATGACCGGTCCTAGCTTCCCGGCCCAGGAGTAATGGAAGGATTGGTAAGCCTGGCATTGGTTAGAAGAACCTGAGAGACTGAGAATATAATTTTCAATAAAATCTAAACAATAAAAAATTGACTGAAAGATTTTGTTGCTTTCTTCGAAAATTATTTGCGTACATCCAGGAGATTAATATGAATTAAAGGAAATAAATCGGAGCACTTCACCCGGCGAAGCAACATACTAGTTGATATAACTGATTGAGTGATGAGTGAAAACGACAAACCAAATAAATTTTCTCTGCTGTTTATTGTATAGTATAACAACCTTTAGTCTTTATTAAAATAATTGTAAAAGAAAGTGAGGAACTAAAAATACTGGGTCGCTTAACAGAAGTGAGAATATGCAAGGGTATGAATGCTGAGAAGGGCTATATCTTAAAAAAAATCTAACGATCCGTATTCGCCTTAACAACGAGCATTTCTATTCAACGGCCATCTTTCTTAATGGATATTTTTCAATGCACCAACGAAATGTATGTAGGAGGTGGACTCCTTCAGGGCAAAGCAAGGTTGTGTGACTGCGAGTGGTTGATAAGGGGTCGAACACGGCCCAAAAACAAACATACGGTTCAAGAGATTGGCTCTCCTGCATCTAATGTGCATGGTGTGGGTGTGCCTCCAACTTTCATGTGCACGTATTGATACTCAGAGATCCAACAACAAAGCCATCGGATGGTATCAAGGAGGAAGCGTTTCCAGCAATCAGCTGGTTGAAAACTAGTTGGAACTCTTTCCTTCCAACTATTAGCTCACATGAAGAAGTGGAACAAAAAGCAAAGGACACCTCCGAAAAAAAAATCCTAAGTTCTTTCCATCGACTCCTAGTAAACGAGCCGTGAGTATAACTGACGGTGAGCCCGCCAAGCCAATCGTTGCCGGCATCATGTTTTTAAACCATTGAAAATAGAATTATTATAGAGAAAGCATGGTGCTTTCCCCCGTCCTTCGAATGATTGAATTCTGTTGGCAGGCGTGGACGGATCAAAGATAAAATTCTCACAAGCGTTCATATGCAGCGAATACAGACTAAGTGCATGCAGTACCTACGCATTCTGCGAAGCGTCACTTTAAAATAGGTGTTTTCCGGTGATACAATGATAGTACTACCAAAGTGTATAAGGACTGCAAGTTTGAACATTTACTTTATCAAAATTACATACTTAAATTACTAAATTGACCCGAATCTCGATAAAATACATCATGAAGAGTATATACAGCTTGGAATTTGTTGTCCAACTAGTAACAAATTTCGAGGCAAAATTTCGAAAGATATCTCTCCGAAAATAGTAATTATTCACTCTGAATACAGTATTCACCTACGATCAGTTGAACTCTAAGCCTAAATGAGTCGTCGACATTTTGGGAAGACGTTTCACATTAGGAATTCATCCTGCATCATCGATATGAATAAATACGACACGATTATCCGCTTCGCCAAAGCTTCAGGTCTGAGTTGTGACCGCTTCTTGTGTACTTGTCCATGTGGACGAGTTTTCTGTCGACCTCATTCGCGAGACCATCGCCACTGTGGTATGGTATTGTGTGTTCACTCCATTTTGGAGGAAGACCTCAAGAATATCTGAATGATTGACATGGTGCCAAACCATTACAAGGACGCAATTTAATAGGCGAATATATTAGCTCAAATTTTAAAAAGAAGTAGTAAAAGATAATAAATGGCCCTTTGAGACGAAAGCACGAAAATATTGATTTTTAGACACCGGTAAAATTGGCTCTAGTGAAAAAAAGTTAAGAGTGACATTGGGAGTAGTTTGAGAGCAGATTTTTATTCGTTATTCTACCACCTGCTCGAGTGTTGTTCGTCTAAGCGAACAGTCTTTGAAGACAAATACTCTAATGAGTTCTTCACGTTTATCGAGTGAACGAGACAAAGTCGTTCATTTCCTCTTTGGCAATTCACCAGCTGATTGAAGGAGATGATGTTCCTGAAATTATTCGCAGTCAATTAAATTGTAAAACCACATATTTGGAAATTCACGATGAAAAAAATTGGGGTTATCTTAAGCGTCGCTTACAATAATTACTAGACTGGAAATATAAAGGGTATAAGGGATATATGGTAAAAGATCGATAGAACTAGCTGAGAGATAGGCGAAACGAAGAACCCACATGGTGTGGTGGTGAACGCATTACTCCCCGGAAAGGACAATAGCGCGTTCGTTCCCCATTGCAGACATCTGCGGTCCGGAGTTTTGCAAATATCTCAGCATTATAGTAGTTATGACAAGAACAGTTGGATCGCGAAAGGCAAACTTTGAACAGCAACAAGTTCATCTCTCTACTAGCGCATCCTAAACTAAACAACTGATGAGTATATTTTCAATGAGAAGCCCTAATAAGAGTAAAACTAGACCATTAATCACCACCGTTCTAGAAGAATTCCACTTGTGAAGAAAGAAAGCTCTCCCAGACATTCTCCTATTCATAAAGCTCACAAGGCTAGCATGTGGTCACACTCTGGGATATCAATACAACGGGCTATCTCAAAAATGAAGGTAGGAAACTCCCCACAGAGGAAAAATTCAATTGAAGTAGTAATAGTGTTGAAATGCGGTTCTTTTTGGAAAAGGATCAATCAGGAATCTACAAAACGTGCTCTAAAAATTACTGTACATTTTTACAATAAGGTGGAAGTGCATGGGACTACACTGACAAAACAGTGATTACTTTATAGAAAACGTATGAAGGCAGGATTTGGGAAATCCGAATAATATGCAGAAATGGAGACTTTGCAAGACGTTGACGATTCGTGGATCTATTCTGACGCCTTTAGTTTAGGAACTACGCTAATTTCCGACTGTCGAGCGGATCACTTTCAACGGATGCGGTTATGCCAAGATAACTAAATACTAAGACCGCTGAATTTCATGAATACGATTAACGATTTAGTTTGAAGCGTTTTTAGGAAGATTGGACAAAAAGCGATATTTATAGTTCCTAGAATTGACTTCCTATTGACCTCGGCACTGGATTATAAATTCGTCGTTTTCTTTCTCAGCAATCGCGAGGTTGTTAAGCAGTATACGTTTAACTATTATAATGCTGACATATTTGCAAAACTCCGGATCGCAGGTGTCCGCGATGGGGAAAGTACGCGCTATTGTCCTTCCCGGGGAGTAACGCGTTCACCACCACACCATCCGGGTTCTTCGTTTTGCCTGTCTCTCAGTTAGTTCTATCGGTCTTTTGCCATCGGCAATCACCCGTCAACGGGATTGATCTGGAGAGATTAAATCGGCATTGAACCCACTTAAGCTGAGCTGAGCTGAATATCACAGCATTATAATAGTCATATTTCGCAAAATACCATGCCCTTAAAAAGAATAGGCAGTAAATAAAAAGGTTAAGTATACGTTTACTTCCATACAATGACACACATACAACACAATCGTAGCTGACGTTTCGGCAGAACCGCCTTCTTCAGAGCCGCTTTTTTCACTTGTTTTTCACCGAGGAAGAACAGCCGCTCAGAGTCGCATATCGTTGACGACTGCATTACCCTACATCAACGATCGATACGAAGGTACGGCGCGAAGTCACGTGTGATGTCGGGGCATTCCTCTCTGCTACTCATTGTAGGATTTTTAGCATTTATCCAATAAGCCTCGAGGAGTTTGCGCGTTGGTGTTTTAGGATCCCGTGCAAGGAGAGTGACTTTTATACCAAAATCGTCACCGCTATCTTTTGTATCCTATAAGTCCCCAGTGACCTACCTTGCCTTGCTTTTCGTTTGCCATCTAGGTGTTCTTTTATGCGGCTACATAGAGGTCTGCACGTCTCGCCAATATATTCGTCTCCGCAAGTGCCATAAGAGATCAGGTACCTGAAATCGCTGCCATAAGGGCAGATTACTCAATTCTGTGTTTTACATAGACGGTCGTATACGCGGTTACGAACTAGTTGCCGACGAAGAGTATTCGGTTGTATTTCAATTATCACTACCGTTTCTGTTTGTACCGTGGAAGCGTTTGACTTAGTAAGTTGCGTATTAGTGTACCCTTTCAGGCTCTGATGAAGGCGATTCTGCCGAATCGTCAGCTACGGTTGTGTTGTACGTGTGCTATTCTATGAAAATAAACGTACGCTGTTTAACAGCCTCGCGATTGCTAAGAAATAAAATAGCGATATTTATGTTAGAAAGAAGATATCTGATACGAACACATTCTTGAGGACCATCGCCAACGAGAGCCAGCGTATTCGCCGACGGAGAAGCGTTCCGTCAATCGCTTGGACTTCTCGGCGACGACGACACTCCACTGCTTGATGCTTCGTGCTGAAAAATACCAGTAAATTTTTCAAAAATTCTAGTAAAAGGATTTAAAGAAAGACGTAAAATGGAAAGGATGAAAAATAAAAGGGCACTGACGATTGGATAGCGAGCCGCACTTGATTAATGAAAAACTTTGTGGGAAATTGTTGGCACAACTTCTCCCTTTCATATTTCAGGTAAAATAACAACGCTCTCGGCGTTGATCAGTCCCTGACGGATGCGCCATGCATCCTACTATACCAGACATCGTTAGAAGTGAATTCACATCTGGCCCACGCAATGACTTGATATGACATAACGCGGCTCACATTTTAGGTAGGAAGTGAAACGAACAACTAGACAGCAATAATTTTTTAAAACTTACCGAACCACCCTCTAACCGATCGACAGTCTTCATACGAAGTACAACGAAACGAATCGGAGCACCATTCGCATCACTGATCAACTTCGTCAACATCAGCGCCGATTTGAATTGTTCACCAGGGCAGTTATTGATCTCAAGAAGACTGAAAAATAATTCAGCACAGTTTTTAGCATGACCTCAGATTCTATTGATTTTCATGGATCGACAAAACTGTTAACCAGTGTGCTTACTAGCATCAACCGTATTAATGCAAAACCCCTTCGCCGATTCGCTAATGGGCTCAGGTATATTAAACCTAAACCTAGCGACGAACCAACTGCAAAAGTGTAAATATTTCGAAGAAATTTAGGAAATTTAACATGAACGAAAAAGTCGGATTATTGTATGCTTTCGGTTCTTCGAATATTCTACTAGAACGAATAGTGACGCTGGCGCTCTACAACGTTGTTAAACTGCGATCAACTTCGAAAACTTTAGAACGCACCAGTCATTTTCTATTAGCGGAAGATTCACTCCGTTCACTCTTGTGATCTGAAGACAACCGAGTCGCCCACGAGTAACGATAATGTCACGAGTGGTCAACGGTGTTTCCACGGCCAACACCTACAATGATAAACATAAGTATCGATCGACGCGATCCAAGGCATTGTAACGTGCTTTTCACTTCTCCTGTAAAATTTTTAGACCATGTGTGGCGCAGTGGTTGGAGGTGTCACTGTGACACACATGTGGGATCGATCCCCGCGCCCATGGTACACCAAGCCTTCCATCCCTCCGCGGTCGGCAAATTGCTGCCAGACTTCTCTTGGGGATAGCAGCACTGGCTCGATACATCGATAGACCACCACGTGTCATTGAAAAGGACAGATATGCATTCAATCACCCCCAATGATGCTTAATGAAGTCGAATGCATGGCACATGCCTCAGGGATTGATCAACGCCGAGAGTTTCATCCTTTTATTTATCCTGTAAGATTGCCTAGTTCTTTTTCATCGCTTTATTATTTTTTCTTCATTTTCACTATGATAGGATTTCAACATACTCAACAAACGTAGAATTCAACAAGAAACTTTAACACTGTTCTTAAAACCGTGAATTTTTCTTTCCGGAGAGAAACATTTCCGTTTCTTCTATAGGGAAACATATCAAGAAAAACAGGGTGAGGCAACAAAAAACACAATGACAATCTGGGAATGATCACGAGTCGAAGTCGTTCCAACAAAGAAAGAAAGTAAAAACGTAAGGGTTTCCTCTACATAGTGACATAAGCAGCTAGCGCACAGAAGCCAGACAAATTCTTGCAATGGAACTTTGACTAGAGAAAATGCTATAATTCCATAAAAAAGAACTCTCTTAAAGTTCACATTGTATTGACAAGGTCCTATAACTTTTTTTTAAATAACTATCTAAACACTATGACATCAAGATTTCCTTTTAGTGAAGCACCCAAACTTCCGACAACCACAATACTTTATCACAAATTATAATAGTAACAGCTTTGCCGTGCGAAACGCTGCGTGGCAACTTACAAACTCGTCCATCATCGTTTTTGAAGCTCACTATTATCTAATTATAATAAGTAATTTCTCTCAAAACATGAATGTCCTCACAATTAGAGCAGACGAACCTGATCATAGGAGCTCTGCCTGACTATGTCGAACAATGCTCGGTGCCCAGTCTTCTTCTCAATCTCTTTCACGTCCTCTGGACCTCGTTCTCGAATTGTCGATAACTCGTCGAGAATTTTCTCACGAATCGACGCACTCATCACACCGAGTTGAGCTGTAAATTAATGAAAAATGGTTCAAAGATGAGGAAAACTCGTCCCCATCAACGTATAACGTATAAAATTTCCAGTCGCACCGTTAAAGGCACTCTAATTAGGAAGACTTCCCGCAACAAACATTTCCAATAAAAGTCCCCATAAGTGCGAAATTAAGGTGACTATTGGTTTCACGGAAACTTTCGTTTAAAGAAAATCGTTCGAGTTTCGTCTGAAACTTTAGCGAAAGTTGTTAACGACCAATAGATGGCTTTCCAAGCGCAGTGCATTTGAGCGTTCTAATACTCGCAGCTATCCGAGATCGAGGTTCATCACGCTGTCCTGTTCACGAAGTGCTATTGGATTCGATGAGACACTTAGTTGAACATGAAGTGAAACTTGCGAAACTGGTAACATTGAGGTCAACGGCATTCAACATTGGTAGATAGCATAATTTGTTCTGTTTACTTTTATTTTCCTTCTTTTGTTTTTCTGTAAGGAAATGTGACAGATCAGTGATCGTTCTATAACTTTTCTTACGAACAATGTCAAAAGAATATGCGGAAGCATTAAATACTACTTATCATTTCTTAAGTTCAAAGCGTTTCTAAGAGAAATTTCGTGTGGATTCTATGAATACTCCTTCGTGTGTTGTTAGAAATGGTACTGAGAACCATTGCATCAAACTTACAGAGACAATGATGATCCCACGACAGGAGGTCTGTCCCTCTGAGATCGTAGCCAATGAGTAACGAAGCCACGTCGTCCAGATTGCATGCTTGAAGCCAAAGCAGCACATCGTCAAGATTCCAATCCTGTAACAACAATGGGTTGACCTACCTTATCCTTTCCACCAATTTACGTTGTTACTTAATATTTCTCTCGTATACTGGCATAAAGTGTTGTCGAAGTTTCCACGCTAGCTGGACAATCAGCTTAATTGCTATTCAGCACTGTTTATCATCGATCTACCCCAGATGTATGGGATATTCCGAGCGAGTAAGAGCAAAACTTGATGTTTAAAAATACCCAAAAACTTTTTTCCATTAAAAATGATGAAGGAAGAAATACGAAAAAGGATATCTCCTAATACCTAATATTCGCCTTACTTGAATACTTGAATGACCCGTCCTCACTGGTTGTGGCGTGTGTAGTGCAGTGGCCGGAGGTGCCCTACAATACACATGAGATCGATACCAGCACTCGAGGCTCGCCGAGCCTTCCATCCCTCCGAGGTCGGCGAATTGGTACCAGACTTGTTTGGGAGGATAGCAGCACTGGCCCCATACATCGGTAGGCCACCGCGAGTAGTTGTGAAGGCCATATATGCATTTAGTCACTCCAACGATGCTAAATGAAGTCGAATCCATAGCGCATCCCATAAGGATTGATCAACGCCGAGAGCTTTAGCCTTTGCTATCTTTTACCTCCACATGAAACGTAGTGGCGATCCCAACAGATACGGCAAGGAAGATGAATCAAAAACGGGTCTTAGCATAATAGCAAAACATAGTTGTAGAGAATAAAACCTACAGTGATCCTGGTGGAAGTTATCATTGCCTGTAGCTTCACAAAGCATCGAGTTTATGTGCAATGCATAAATCACTGTGGTGAAGCAGACTACCGGCCAAGATCCGATACATGAAATCCATTCATAAAGGGTATCACTGCTATTAAACTAATTCCTTACAACCGAGTGGTTGAATAGCCGCAAAGGCTCTAAAGCCGGGAAAAGTGCATAGTTTTAGACAGACATCATAGTTCATAAGGTTGAGTATTTTTTTATCTACCTCCACATAAAACCTAGTGCCATCCCAACAAATACGGTAAAAAAGATGGAACCAAAATGAATCTTAGCATCATAGTCGTAGCGAATAAAACCGGAAGAAGTCTAATGGGAGTGGTATCCCCTATGAAAGGATGGGATCTTGGCCGGTAGACTACTAGGATAGGCACTTCACCACTCTTTTATCAGCATCACCACTAGTATTGACAATCACTACAGTCCATCTTCACTTGATTTACGCCCAATACCGTGGACACTGTATTCAACGGAAGATGACGATGTTTAGACGATGGTTACAATGCGAAGGCGCAAAATTGCTTATTCCACAAAGACGACTTCGTCGAATTTCTCCTTGAACCGAAAGCCACCGAACCGGTTGTGATGAACAGATTGGGTCTCAGTTAGCAAGCTGTATTACTAACAAATTACACTATGCAACATCGTTGACCGAATCTGCTGTCAGAATCATCATATAAACAACGACCACAGCTCCAATCTGACTTGGGTTCTGTATCGTAGACATTGTATTCGACTGAAGCCAACGATGTTTACACGACCATTTCAGCAAGAGAACGTAAAAAGCTGTTTTAATGTTGAGCAAAGAGAAAGCTTTATTCGCATGTCGGGTCTCTGAGTCATAAGCCTTCGAGTCGTCGGTAGTGAACAGTGCATTTGAAATATTTGGTTGTACTGCTATCAGCCGACAACCAGTAATTTCTCAAATTTTAGAGGAAACTAAAGCCATTTACTTTTATTGCACTCAAAGCGAGTAAATGGGGAACAATTACTTTATAAGTTGATGCAGTTGAAGAAAGAGAGAGACAAGGTTCCAAACGTTAAGGGAAATCATTAAAAAATACGATAGGAAATCAGAGTTCAAGAAGTCCCCATGAATGTTCAGATGAGTTCAGATTCACATTAAGAAAATTCGACAAAGTGGTTTGATTCCCCTAATTTTCACCCTCCGGGTTCTTTTCTCCAAAATTTCTTTCAAAATATAGCTCCGCCTCCGCTACTACGATTTCGAAAGTATGTAGCGAGAAGCGTTTTAGGAAAAAATGTCAAAAGTAAACAAAATACAGAACGAAGAAACAAAAAGGATAGAAAGATTTCAAAATCACAGTTTCCGACCTCAACCGATTTCCTTCTCCAGCACTCCTCCTTCATCTTCTCCCTAGCCCATCGGTTTCGCCTTCGTTGAACCTCGTTGTCGGATGACGGCGACAAAGCGGTCGCTATTTTGAGATCCGGACAGCTTTTTCGTAACTCATTACTTAAAAATATGTAAAATCAATAATAGAGTTAAAATATCGACGAATTTACGAAGAGTTGACGTTGGTGTTTCTTCTTTTTCGGTAAAGACTACAATGAAGGGACATAGTTACTATAAAATCCACTACAGTTCTGTCTTCCTTTTCTATGGAATTATAAAAAGTGAGTGGAATGTCAAAAAACAAGTGCATAAAAACAAAAGAAACCAAAGTGGGAGAGAACAATATTGGAGCAAAAAGCTTTCACTTCTAAAAGTGAACGTTCAACAATGACGAGAACTTCGTTAGTATTGAATGGGGCCACTTTACTACGCATAGATAACTTTAGGTGAAAAAAACATTACAAGCGGACAATGTCAAGGATTGGGAAACAATGAAATATTTCTCGTCACCTGGACGTATGACTGCATCGATCGTTGTTTGCCTCGATATCTGGTCCTCTCGTAGTACGTAGTACTGTAACACCGTCATCGACCGTAACACTGGCTGAAATAAATCTTTATTTCTTTATCAACGTTGTAAAAGTAAAACGACACCAGATAAAAATCGATAGCCTAAAAAGCGAGGATAAAAAAGTGCTGTTAAAGTAATTCTTCAACTAATAGGGAGTTTGCTTGAATTTTCATTAACAAACATCGTTTTGTAGAAAAGTAACCTCTAGAAGAAAAGACAAAAATGAGATTTTCGACATCAATCAATACACCCGAGATCAAAATTGCATGTTCGCTTTTTGCTTCTCAGTAATTTTTCCGGATGGTCGTTTTCTCATACTATAGCAAATCTGTGGAAGACAGCTCAAGAAAATGAGGTACTCCTCTCGTGAGCAAAGTCGATAGTGGTTCGATTTGCTCGACTTCCGGCCGAACAATTCAGTTTTTCGTGGTTCTTTCTGGAGTTAGTAATTCAGTTTCCGATTCTTCTGCAAAGAATATGGAGAGAAATAAAATTTCCTTCGAAAAAGTACTGTAGTTCACTGTGAAGACCGCTTTTCCTTCTTCCGGTCGATATTCACTGAGCAATAATCAAATAGAGTTATGCTCTTCATCGCTTCTTTTCAATAGTAAACTTTTAGGAAAACGTCTGAAATAGAAAAGAGGAATTGCCTGTACTTTCACGCATCGTGTTCCTTATGCTTTTCGGCTCCTCGTCGACTGCCCACTGAACTTTCACCAGAACTCGAACATTGGACTGACATGGTACTGCTCTATCGCTCTCGTTACGTCTACTGTTTGACTCCAACATGCTCATGCTCACTGGGCGATCTACCCTGAGTGATATAAAGATGGAGAGCAAATAACGATCGGTCAGTTAGAGATTCACAATGCATTCGCCTCAATTCCTAGCACCGTGGAAGGGACCGGACACATATCTGGCTTAAACGTTAACATAGGGCACCTAGCAATTCATTAATCGAGTGTTCTTACCCACTCAGATAAACCTGGTACAGATTTTCCGACCCCTGAATGAGAGAAGGCTTGGCTAGGCTTAGTCCGGAATCGAAAAAACCTATGTGTGCTATTTCTATGGATTACCTGTCCAATATCTATCTAACAATTGCTTTATACATTCCCATCAACAACGAAAAAAGCGCCTAAAGCTAAAACTCAATTACATGGCTCTCTCAAGTACTTCAGCGATGGCTTTCCAGTTTACCTACGACTTTAACGTATTTGAATCAACTCGATTTTATCGACTTTTCTTTTTAATGTGATAGTTTATTGCATTTCTCCCAACGGTTTATCGCCTCATCGTGGCTGGGAGGTGTTCCTGGATGTAGGACTGCAATGTACAACGGGAGATTCATTCGCCAGCAGCGTCTCTCAAGCTGAGAAGGAAAACGGCACTTCCATCAGGAAGTCTAGCTAGGAATAAACCAATACCAGGACCCACCACCGTCCTGGTATCAAAGTCGCATGGTAGCAAATCTTCCTGTAATCCACAAAAACTGCGACTGCCTGTGGTGATGAGGACCTGGGGCAGACTTTGATCAGGCCGACCTCGGAATTCGAGGGAACCACAATGGCTTAACCAGCAAATCTCCGTAAAGTGGAGAATATGCTGGGGCCTGCACAACCACTGAGAACGGTCCATTCAAGTAAATAATTAAGAAGCTTATTGCATTGTTCGCATCTTTACCACGGGTATGTTTTCGTCTTTCAAGGAGAGGTATCCATGCTGACGTTTTTACTCGGAGGTTCAGCTTAGAACAAACTTATGTCTGGATTCATTATCGCTAGCCGACATTTATTTCCTAAGTTACTCAGCATATTGATTTCTTACTCTGTTCCAGAAAGTCCGGTGGGTACCTAAAGAAACAACGCGGATATATCCTGGTTTCACTGATCTAAGGATTGAGATTAGAAAAAAAACTTGTTTTATCGGAAAAGTGCTAGTTTCATCCCGATTTTTTTCTTTTGCATTTTATTTTTCATCAATGCTTTACTGCACAATGATGGCTGATGCATTTCCTCAAGAACAGAAATGACAGGGCTGTAAAGCTTGATGTTCATCCACTAAGCAATTACCTCCAAACTGAAGGAGTTTGACATTTCCATTCCAAAAATTCAACAAACAGTAAACAAATGCCACAAAAGAGCCTTGTGAGCGAGCTGTGGTTAGATTTTTAATAAAAATAACAAAATAGAGGGTTTCATTGCCAAGTTGGTAATACATAGAAAGGATAAAGCTCTGACCTATGATCAATCCCTCAGGTATGCACTATGCCTTCGACTTCATTAAGTATCAATGGAAGTGATTGAATGCACATCTGGCTTTCACAATACCGATGTATCAAATCAGTGCTGCTACCCTTTCAGACAAGTCTGGTACTAATTTGCCGACCCCGGAGGATGGAAGGCTTGATGAACCACGGGCGCGGAGATCGATCCCATGTGCCTGTCGCGGAGCGCCTCCGACCACTGCGCAACACGCGGTAATTCATATGTCATTTGTTCTAAAGCAATTATTTCCTGTACGTCAACAAAAGACCCGATTTTTGGCTCTTATTACTCGAATACTGATACGAATCAATTTTCGCTTTTATTAGTGGCAGGTACAAATACGTGACCAAATCACAAGGCATTTCTTTTCAATCACGATTTTTCTCCTCGGAGTGCTCTACAGCCCATTTTTTCTTTACTGAAGTTCTCTTTTGTCCAAGCTTGTGCAAGCTATGACTTTTGAAAGGTCAATACGGACCAGGTGGATGATTTGATGACAGAAATTTTAACTATCAAAAATTTACCGGCATTGTAATGCTATAAATCAGATCCTAATGTGAAAAGCAACAAATCTTATCAGTGAAATTAACAGATACCTTTCCATTCTCTCAGAAGGCATTATGTCTAGTCGCATTTGCTTTCGATCACGAAACGTCCAATTTCCGCCGAAGAACGAAACTTTTTTGGTGCTAAAGACATCTCGATTGACTGCTAATAAATGATATGTGGTGCACTTTATGATAAAATTTTTGATGTGAATGGGATGCCATCTTCATTGTTATTATTACGGCCACGGACCTTTTCGAGAACGCCGTTGACGTCGGTGCTGACGGTGGTGGCGGCGATGGCGGTGGCGGTTGTGGCGCTGACGCCGGCACCGATGTCGGTGTTTCCATCAACGAATGGCTGTAGCGAGTGAAACGCTGCAATGCTGGTTGCTCATCGTAGTAAATGCCAGCCACCTGAAATGAACTCCCACATGGGAAGAAAAATAGGAAGAGTTCGCAGAACGAAAATCGTAGAAAAAATGGAAAGAGTCCTAATCAACGATTTTTTTCTAGCAATATGTGTAAGGTGCTTCAACATTAATAGGCTTCTTTCATACGAGTATGGAAACACAAAGACATACCTTTAAAAAAAATTAAGCAAAACCTAATAAAAAGAGGAAAAAGTTTGGAAAGGGTAGGGTATACCAGCGGGTACTAAAATTGGCAAGAAAATAAATAACATTTGGAAAAAGTATGCAGAAAATGATAAACACCATCGATTAGAGCAACACTACTGGGATTTATATGGATATATGAATTACTTACTTGGATACTTGGACGACCCGTTCTAACTAGTTCTGAGGGCCTCAGCATAATCTCCATTTCTCGTTTTGCTGGTTTATCCACTGTGTTTCCTTGGAGTTCCGAGGTCTACCTAGTCAAAGTCTGCCCAGATCGTCACCACCATAGCCATTCGCAACGCCTGTGGATTAGAAGGAACTTTATCACACGCAACTAGTTTACTACCAGGATGGTGGTAGATACTGGTATTGGTTTACTCTTGGCTAAGCTTCCTGATGCAAAAGCTGGACTCCTTTTCAGCTTGGGACACCCTGGCGGAGGAATGAATCCCTCGCTGTATGTAGCAATCCGACACCCAGGAACACCTTCTAGCTACGACAAAGGGGTAGACCGTTGGAAGGATATATGAATTGAAATCCACAATATTTATTTATGTGATCTTATAAACTGATCTTCTTAAGCTGACGCGAGGTTGGTACAGGTCTTCGTTGTCGTTGTCGTTGTTTTTGATGTTATTGAACGATGGCTGACGTTTCGGCGACTTCGCCTTCTTCAGAGCCGTGATGTTACGTGCGAGACTGGTCCACGTATCAACTATTTATGCCGAGGTTTATAGAAAATGGGTCTTTCGAGTTATTATGAAATCCACAATATTGCACTAAAGTCAGATATAAGAGAACTACAAAAAGGATGAGACACCGACAACTATAGTGCTGGTAGGATTTTAGGAAAGTCGGTGTACCAACCATCGCAACTGAGGAAAGGTCATCACTCGGCTGTGCGGTCAGGCCGATGCACACACACTTGATCCGACGCTGGTGCACTTATCCGTTCGTATACAAGCAAATTCATATACACACACGCATAAATGTATAAAGGGAGGATAGCACAGTGGTAGTGTTGCCAGTCATCACCACCACGGTGGTGGTTGTATCCCGCTGCGGTTTCACCAAGCCTCTCATCCTTTCGAGGTCGGGAAATTCGTATCGAACTTGTCCGGAAAAACCTCTTTCTTCAATCCAATTGCATAACATGGTACCCATTGCATCACTGAAGCCATTGCTTCTTTCTTATCTTAACCAGTTTTCTGTCTAGGGTGCCGTCGGCAACCATCCGTCAACCGGAATGACCTTAGGGTCACAAATCGGCATTAATCTCAGTTAATCTGAGGTTTTAGTCGAAATCACAATGTCCATATCCCATTTACTGCCTATTACTTTTTGACGGCAGGTTATGACATCTGTCTCTGCAAAGGATAACCGGAGGTTCAAATCTAGCTTGAGTCCGGATTTTGCAGATATCTCAGTGTCATATTGGTTATATTTCATACCATACCCTGTCGTGGGGAGAACTAATAGGAAATAAATAAAAAGTAAATATTGATTACTTAGTTAAACAATTAGTGCACAAATGTCTCACTCAAACAGGGCCCATTACTTTTTCTATTCATTAGGCTGTCAAGAAACTGTAGCCAAATATTGTCGGTTCCAAATTCAGCTATGGCTTGAACATCTGATATCTTCTCCCTTATAGGAATATTGGACCCTGATTGAGGGCAGTCGACATGAAGATCCCGATGAAAGGTTTTTCACAATCCACCAGCGCTGTCACTCTCAGCAACTGTAGTTCACATAGATTCAATCCTTCATATTGTCGTCGAAGTGCCAGTTGAATAGTGGCAAAAAACTACTGCTGCCGCAAAATTTGCTGACATTCCATTCTTAGAGGATTCCGGTCCCAATTCACCGAAAAACGTTGATTAAGCCTTCATTTGCAGTCGCCAAACAGAAATAGATTTGTGATAGAACCAATGAAAACCAGTAAAAAGAGACGACATCAACGAATTCTACTAACGTAAAGAAATTCCTAGCTCCTAATGATGGCCTAAATTACTTAACAGGGACCGAACTGGAAACCACTTCTTCTTCATTAGCGTTTCTTTCGATGAGGAATTTTCGTAGGCGTAAGCTTCGTCGAGCTATAAATGCACTAATAACTTCAAGCTTAAGGAGACCTAACGTTTACCGGAGTTAGGACCAAAAACCGTTTTGTTCAACTTTTTATTTAAAAAAGGAAAGGATAAAGCGCCGCTCAATCCCTGAGGGATGCGCCATGCATTCGAATTCATTAAGCATCGTTGGTGGTGATTGAATGCATGTCTGGCCCTTGCAATGACTCGAAGTGGTCTAGCAATGTATCGAGAGAGTGCTACTATCCTCTCAGACAAGTCTGGTACCAATTTGCCAAATCCGGGAGAATGGAAGGCTTGCTGAGCCACGGGCTCGGGGATCGATCCATGTGTATTGCAGAACGCCTCCGACCACTGCATACGCGGACCCTTATTACGATACACTACAGCTTCTATTTACTACCTATTAATACAACCACAATGATGATGAGATATTTACAAAATTCGGAACCCTAAGCCAGCTTCTAATACGCTATTACCCTTTCCGGGGCTTAAGTGTTTCAACTGCACCACCAAGCCCTCCCTTTTTAAAGTACATCGAAGCAATCTCCTCAGTGGTGCAGTAAGTAACACAAGACACCCCAAAAAGAGCAATCACAGCTTCGAAGCTACCGTGGGTTACGGGTTTAGTAAAAGCCCGCAATTGGGTTAATACGTCCCCATTAGGGTAAATGGGTGACAGCCTTTCCACTTTAATACTTCTAAAACCTGTGCTGAGAAAAAGTGCTAATTAATTCCTATTAACTTCTACCATTTCCAACGGATGTTCCTACCCAGAAAAATAGAGAGTCGGTTAGTTCTATAGTTACGTAGGACGATTAAAAACTAAGTGCATAAAAAAAACGACCATGAGCAGCGACGTTGGATTCACCTAGTCGATTAGCAACGTAGTCATTCGTAGTTCTGTTTTCAGAAAAACCAACCTCAGAAAACTGTCTTGTGCGTCGAAGCATACGAGGCGGACAATGGTGCTGTCTGGGTGGCAAACGGTATCTGCAAAGTCATTACGGTAACAGGATTCCATGCAGGTACAACTACAGTGGCACCGTACTTTATAATAGTCTAGATAAGTGGAACTTCTCTACCATTTTTTTGTTAGCTTAACTTTTTATGGAGAGAAAAACAGTAAAATAGAAAGGTGTTCTTGAAGTAGATGAATCCCTAAGAGGGATGCGGCATGCATTCTACGTCAGTGAGCTTCGTTAAATGTGACTGAACGCAAATCTGGCCTATACATTGACTAGCAGTGGCTACCGAAGTATCGAGTCAGTGCTACCTATCCTTCCAGGCAAGTACCAATTTACCGACGCCGGAGGGATCGATGGCTTGGTGATCCTGAGGTGATGGGATCGATCCCATACTCATTGCAGGGCGCCTCTAAGCCACTGAGCTACGTGCGCACCGAAAAGAAGAAAGCACACAATAAATAAAACGAATTCGCTTAAAAAAGATTGTGCATTACGCAAACAAAAAAGCTTTGTTGATTAAACAGGTCGTGCAAAATATTAGAGCAATCAAAACTATATCTCTATGAAATGCGAACACCGAGACGAATATGGAACCAATCGTACAGTTTTCACTTTAAGACTTAAGATCAGTTATTATTTAAGGTTAACTATTGTGGTAGTAGTGGTCTATCGACTTTGCCTTTTCCATAGGGTTACCGAAACTAAGATGTCCGATATTTTGAACAGGAAGCTCATCGTAAGTAAATATATACTGGCAACTTCTGGAGTCTTAGAAGAAATTCTTTATATTCTTGTTGAGCAAACGCGAGGTGTTATTTTATTCTTTATTTAGGAACAAGCTGACGTTCAAGCGGATTTCCCTTCCTCAAAGCCTGGAGAGGTCAAGTTGACAGCAATCTATTAGGCCAAACACCTCCATGACCAAACAGAGAAAACGCTAAACCAAGATTTCAATCACATTTAACACAGCTCTGCACACTCACCGCTTTCTATGAGTCTTCCACTGAGTATGTCGTGTGAACCAACTGCATAGAATTCAGATGGATGCGTAATGTGCCCCTCCTATCAGAATAACATGTTTATACATTGCCCAATATCACGCGTGACAATGAGGCATTCTTCCTTGCGGTTCACTTTCGGATTTCTGGAATTAATCCAGAACGCCTTGAGAGTTTTGCGCGCTTGTGTTCTCGATTCCTGTACGAGGATTCTTAGAAGAAATATAATCGAAAGCCAGAAAACCCGGTAAAGTCGCTGTTCAAGATCGACTGAAGATTGATTTCGATGAGTGAACGGGAACGTCTTGGCGAGGTTTTGAGGCAATGCAAGGGAAGAAGAAAAGGGAAGGAAAAAAAAAGAAAGAAAGAAGAACAAGAAAGAAGGAAGAAAAACTTGTTCAGAAAATCAGAATACCAACCAGATAGAAATTTTGCTGCTGGGAGAAATGCCTTTGGAACAGAAATGCTCTATACGTGTCACATGCGACATTTAAGTAAATAATACATGTTAAGATTTGGCGCAAGAAAAATATGTCAGAATTTAGCTATTCCTGCAAGTAGGCTGAACTTTCTTTTCTACGGTTTTAGCTTTCTACCTAACGAAGTGGAGAAATTGTTGAGTGATTTATTGGAAGACAAGAACAAAGTTTCGTAGGAAGAGAGATGTAGTAATTTTGGCAGTAAACTCAAGAATCTGAAGGAATTAGCTATTGTATCGCACAAGAGGATACTGATACTGGGAAATTTCCAGAACAGAACGACTGAATAGGAATTCCTGTCTCTGCGATCAATAAATCAGTTCCATTAATTCAAAGCAGGATTAATTTGTAGCAATTCACCACCGGTATCACTCGCACTTTAACTAATCATCGAAAAAACTTCAGTGGAAACCAGAAATTTTCCATCCATGTCTGCCGCGCGCCAAAGCTGGCGGTTCGAGGGACTGGACAACACCATGCATTTGGTGAGTGGCCTGATTTTTGTTTTGCTTTTTGCGATGGAGTGGTCGAAAATGTTTTTGAAGCATAGATTTACGCCCAACCGCAGAATGAAATTTAGAACTCATTCTTAGTCTAGAGGACCCTGATTTCGGACAAATCATCAGCTGTTGAGAAACAGAGGTCTAGCGAGTGTGTTTGCTTTGATATGCAAGTACTTTCAAAAGATGGTCGCACCGTCACAGTTGCTTAAAATCCAAAATGACCATAAGGTCATAAGTGAGTGTTAGTGATCTCGTCCAGTGTATACGCTCCACGTCATACTACAGAACAGCCTGTAGGTTAGCTGCGACTAAACGAAATAGTATAGCACTGGAACCAAAATATGGGTACGTTTTAGTGTAGACAATAAAAGCGGTAAACATTTTTCTAAAAATGTATTCTATTCGTGTTCTAAGAGAAGGATAGATCTGCCTTGGTAGCAGTTCTGAAATACCATTGAGATAAATGAAGGGAAATGGAACAAGACGCTTGAATTTCCCGATGACTTATGAGTGCAATAGACAAGGTGTTTTTGTTCTTGGTAGGCTTCGTAGTAAGTGCACTTTACACCGAAGTTCTTGTTGTTTTAAATCATCAAAACCGAAGAGTCATCAACAAAAATTAAGAGAAATTAAAAAATTAAGATGAATTAAATGCGGATTGATTTTAGAATCTTGATGCATTTTGGTAAGAAACTAGAAGGGAGGAGAACAGTTAGGCATACATGGAGATAGTCGACAGTCGTTTATTTGGTGATGAAGTTCATTGGCGAAATACATGTAGACAGAACTATAATGGTGTTGAGTGAGTGAGTGTGTGTGTGGGTGACTGCGCTTGCTCAGCAATAACGATATCAACATAATCTCATGATGAACCGATGCCACCTCAGAGAACATTAAGATGAAGAACTTACTTGATAGTTGATACTTGAACGGCCCATCCTCACTAGTTGTACGAGCCTCAGCATAATCACCATTTTTCGGAGATTTGCTGGTTAAACCATTGCGGTTCCTTGGAATCCCGATGTGAGCTTGGCCAAAGTCCGCCCCAGGTCTTCACCACTACAGACAGTCCCAGCCCTTGTGGATCAGAAGGAGATTTACCACCATGTGACTTTGATACAAGGACGGTGGCGGATCCTGGTATTGGTTTACTCTTAGCTAGGCTTTCTGATGGAAACACCGGACCCCTTCTCAGCATGGGAGACTCTGTCTGGGATCCTCCCCCCCCCCCGCTGTACATCGCAGTCCGACACCCAGGAACACCTCCTAGCCACGATGAGGCGATAAACCGTTGAGAACAGAAGAAGAACTAAGGGTAGAAAATACCCAAAAATAAGGTCATTTCTTCCAGAGACATGGTCCTGTAATCTCAATCATCATGACCTTTATCACTAGCATCACTGCTATCACTACCAGTACCAATGAAAAGCACTGAACGATTAATGTCCATTCATTGCCCAGAATTTCCATGCTAGTGATAAAGTGATATTTCCATTTCCAAAATCATATTGCATTTGGGAAACCATTTTCAATATCAAACCTTCATACGGTCAGCTAAACTTCTTTCAAGAATCAGTTATTTGGAGCTAAAAGGAGCGGGGTGTCTTAAAAACCGAAAACTGGAATGTTACAACCACTGATTAATTGACACTCGAATATTGTACCGCGAGTTCCTTAAATTTTTCTCGTCGTCCATTTTTGCGAGAGATTGATTGCTTATCGATTTTATTCAAGTAAAGATATAGCTACAAAAATAGGCAGCGTAATTACTTTGCCTCTATAAAGTGATAAATAAAAAAGTGATAAAAGGCTAAGCGTTGAGTTATGCGCGTCATGAGCCACTGACTCCACTAAGCAGTGGGCGATTAAAAGCGTATTTGGCCTATGCAATAGCTTTGGAGGCTTATCGATGTATGTAGACAGTTCCTATGTCACAAGCCAGTATGTTACCAATTCGACAATCCCGGAGCGATGGCTGGCTTTGTTTTCCTGGGAGCGGAATAAATCCAATGACCATGTGTGTACAACAGGACACTGCGGTAACCACTGCGTTACACTGATCTGGTACGGTAATAATACAGTTTAATGAACAAGTTAAACGAGGATGGAAACAGCGAGAGTTGAAACACTGCAAAAAAGTAGTAAAAACATGATTACAGAAAGTACCTGCAAAGACGTTGATCAAAGTTGAGAGATTTCTGTGCGTACAAGTAACGACGGTAACAAACTTCGTTAGAGCACGAATGGCTATCTTCCACAGTCTGGAAAGTCGTTTATGTATAAGAAATACGAACAAATAAAGTAGATATAAAATAAAGAATATGAAGAGTGGAAGATGTGATGGTAAAAAATATGAAGACGATAAGTCTGGAGAGGGAGTAATAAAAGAAAGAGGATCGCCACAATAATCTGTAGCAGCGCTTAACTGTTGAAGAACAGCAGCCAGTATAACGATTTTTTTCGGAAGTCGAAGATATAATGTATTTTAAGACAATAGGAATTAGCTGTAAGAAATGATTCGATATGAAATCTCAAAAAAAAACTGGTAGCTACATGTCAATGATGTAACTTCAAATTTAGTCCGACATGAAAATCACATTGCAAGACGGTAGTCCAAGCTTAGATAAATACATAAAATATACGGTAGTAAAGATCATCCACCACATTGCAACATTAGAAAGGTATAACGGCACACAAATGAGCTTATTTTGACCCGTGGCGGTCGTCGGAAGCAAGCAGATGGACAAATATTGCGCCAAACTAGACAATACCAGCTTGAAAACAATCATACTGGTCCGATGCTAGGAGTCGACATAAAACAACAGAATCAGGTGTGGTGTCGAATCTGACTAGGCAGTGATGCTGACCGAATCGAAGGCTTCAAAAAAAATTCGGACAGATAAGAAAAAGAAATTCTTCATGAAAAGTTTCCGGGAGAAATTATGAAGAGAGAAGACTTCAGTAAGCGGAAGTGAAGAGAGTCTGAATGACAAACATGAAGCTTCAGTGCAGGAGTGACGACGATACCAACGATGATGACGAACATCAAGAGAAAATTCGATAGAGTTCGAATAAATATACTATGAGCGCAACGCCATTAGCATAATAAGAAAGAAACGACTGGAAAAAACGCCTTCAAACACAACAGGATCCGACTTTCCTTGAACCTCGGTATCACTAATCAATATTTATTCTTTCTTTGATGAGCTTACACGAGGTTGATAATGATATTTATTTTCGGCTAAAGTTTCGACGTCTTCGTCTTCCTCAGAGCTGATGATCCGAGTCGATGGTCCATTGTTGTTATTCGTCTCGACGTGGCAGCTTCGCCTTCGTGTCGAGTTAGGTCTTCCTCAGTGAACCATCTTCTCGAATGAGGCATCCTCACTCAGCGATGCCCTTTTATACACGATGCTGATGATAATGTCCGGTGGTAACAACTTGTATTTCTTCTAGACATACATCATTGCGCACATCGTGCAGAAGTCGGTGTTTTTATCAGCTAGCACAAAGCGTAGTAATATTTCGAAACCGACTTTCCTTGAACCTCGGTATCACTAATCAATATGTATTCTTTCTTTGATGAGCTTACACGAGGTTGATAATGATATTTATGTATTTTTCTACTTCTGTTCAGCAAACACAGGTGCTATTTTATTTCTTTATTTACGCACAAGCTGACGTTTCGGCGTATTTCGCCTTCCTCAGAGCCTGGAAGGGTCAAGTTGACAGCAATCCACTCGGCCAAACACCTCCATAACCAAACAGAGAAAACGCTAAACCAAGATTTTAATCACATTTAGCATAGCTCTGCACACTCACCGCTTTCTATGAGTTTTCCACTGAGTATATCGCGTGAAGACCGACCGCACAGAATTCACATGGAAGCGTAATGTGCCCTTCCCATCAGAATTATATTTATGTAATAATATCTATATTATTTATTATTATTGTAATATTATAATATTTATTATAATATTTATATTAAGCTGCCCTTCATATCAAATAAAGTAAGCCACGCCATTAAAAAGTGCTTAAGAAAAAGTGGTCTTGAAAATTATGTAACGATTGTTGACATCCCACCCAATACCCTCCGCCGCCAGTTAGTTCGAAACCGTCTCTATGATCGTTTGTGCAGCTCAGAAAACTGTATGATCTGTCCTAACGGGAGAGACGGGGATCGCATGAGTCTAGGTATAATACACTTGATCTCATGTAATGCATGCAGCGAGGAATATATCGGGGAAACGGGTAGACCACTTTGTGTCCGCATAAAAGAACATCTACATGGGAAAGCTAAAATCCGTTTAAACACCCCTCTAGGTACGCATAAGGCACAAAAGCACAACGGCGATAATTTTGAAGTGAATGTGCGGATCCTAGTGTGGGAATCGAAAACATCAGCGCGCAAAACTCTTGAGGCGTTTTGGATAAATTTCAAAAATCCAAAGATGAACCGAAAGGATGAATGCCTTATCATGCGTGATCTGGCGCCCTATTTCAAAATGATATTTTGACCCAGGGGTGTGTCTTGCTCGCGACTCCACGAAAACAACGTGTGGGCCAGTCCGGCACGTAGCATCACGGCGAGTGGCCATTCTGTTCAATATGGCGTCTATTTGAAAGTTTGATCTCTATTAACGGTTTAACCTTTTTTTCCACCGAATAATAAAAATATTCTAATATTAAATACGTCCAGGCTCTGAAGAAGGCGAAGTCGCCGAAACGTCAGCCATCGTTCAATAACATCAAAAACAACGACAACGACAACGAAAACGAAGATCTGTACCAACCTCGCGTCAGCTTAAGAAGATCAGTTTATAAGATCAGATAAATAAATATTTATATTATTTATTTATTTGTAATATTTATGTGTGTCTGATATCCCATGATATATGATGTATGTCCGAAAGGAAAACAAGTTGTTATCACCGGACATTATCATTATATCGACCATCAGCATCGTGTATAAAAGGGCATCGCTGAGTGAGGATGCCTCATTCGAGGAGATGGTTCACTGAGGAAGACCTAACTCGACACGAAGGCGAAGCTGCCACGTCGAGACGAATAACAACAATGGACCATCGACTCGGATCATCAGCTCTGAGGAAGACGAAGACGTCGAAACGTTAGCCGAAAATAAACATCGTTATCAACCTCGTGTAAGCTCATCAAAGAAAGAATACAGCTGATCCGCTGATGAACGGGTTCTGTCTTGTTGATGTTAATGCTTCTTAGCTTACTTTCTGTTTGATAGCTTATGATTGATCGCTTTACGAGTTGTAGTTTCCTCATTACGGTCATAATCAAATTAGTAAGAAAGCAACGGTTTTGGAAGACAAAAGCCATGAAAGAGTTTTCGTTCTAAAAGAAAAAAAAACGAGAAAAGTCTTCGGATTCGATGGGTAGAGTCGTCGCCCACGACTTTCACGACTTGCGGTCCGCAGTTTTTCCAAATATCTCAGCATCATTGAAGTTATATTTCGCAATATATATGTCGCTCATTATTTATACCTTGTTACCTTCACATTCCAACGATAAGAACCCAGCTATCAAAGAAGACTTTACAGTTATTGGGTAATTATAGAGATGAAATAGATGACGTTTAGGTTTTGTGAAGAGAAGTTAACGACACCCTTTAGTGATTCCGCACCTATTTTAACAGAACTCAGAAACTGCCCATAGGTGGCTACGTGCCTGCCAAAAAGAGTACAAGTAAAGAGCTTCTTGTCAAAATAGTGATAAATGTGTGATGTTCTTCTTCCACCTTAGCAGCCTACAGTGGAGTTATGGACGAATACGAATAACACTTCAAGATTGATGACCGTCAGAGTTACCGACGGATGACAGATGAGGCAGGACATCGTCCCGGTAAGTTAAGTTTGCTGTCAAGTTATTAACACCAGAGGTTAAGCTAAGCAGCTGGTTTCTTGGACAAAAAGTGCCAATTGAAGTAGTGTTTTGCAAACCTAGACAGCACTTGGTTTTTGGGAAAGAAATATTCCCCGTAGTGAATTGCAGCTCCTGGTGGTAATGGCTATTGTGGAAATATGTCCTACAGTGTGGATTAATTGTTTAATGATAACGTTCGACGGTTGATCACATTTTTGCTGATTTTTATTCAACAAAGGAGTGGAGACACCTTGTGAAGGGGTCGGGGGAAAACGACGCGAACACGGTGCGTTATCCCAAGAAACAAAAAGTGTGTACTATTCCAGGCTCTGAAGAAGGCGATACCGACGAAACATCAGCTACCGTTGTGTTGTATGTGCTATATTTGTAAGGAAGTAAAGGTGTGCTGAATAACAACCTCGCAACTGCTGTAAAAAAGAGAACAAAAAGTACATTATTCGATGTCAAATGAGGAATCATGGACCACAATCAGTTAACAGATGGAAATAGACTACCTTAAGGCCATGTAGGAAAAAGAACAGAAACAATAAGGACCGATGAGGAAACCGAGGTCAAATCTGGAGCAGAAGGCAAACAACATTACAGAAAAAGCCGCCAAACGTAGATTTCGATTCCATGTTAGAAATCGTTTACTACGTAATACGGGCCTGCTTTAGCACAAAAACACCAACAATCAGGGCATATAAAATTCATTACGATGCAATCAAAACTGGTTTCCACTTCAGTGCATTCAGTAGTGCATCTGTAAAAAAAATAGCTTAAATAAAACTAGAAAAAAAGAGAGAAAAAATGAAACAAGGAGGAAGAAGAAGAAAGGAGTAAAGCTTAATATGATGCACAGCATGCGCACCTTCAATTTATATGAAGTTGGCAATATAGCAAATAAGACTAGGTTAAGAGGAAAAACGCAAACTTACAGGGGCAATTTTTCTAGCTTCTCTAAGATCGAGATTAACTTGCGTGACTTTGAGAATCTGCCACCTTTTCTATGAGAGAAAAATTGGCAAACATTTAGAATGAGGTCAAAGCTCTTAAAATGTGTCAAAAAGGCTAATGACAAACTTTGGGTGGTTTCCCTTTGTGGTAAATCGAACTCTCTTGATAAGAAGGCCAGATTTGTCGTCCTCTGTGAAGTCAGACGGTTACATTTCCTTTAGAATGGGACGGCCTAGATAGCCCACAACCAGCTTTAAATGCTTAATTTCCCAGCCTAATTGTTGAGTTACGGTGGTAAATGAGTAGACCGTGGAACATTATGACCTAAAGCTAAACAAGAGAAAGCTATTAAAACAACAGACTTCATAAAATAAACGCAAACAGCAACAAATTCGTTGCTGGTGGTCATTTAAAACAATTGTTTGCTTTGCCTTTGTCTGATCATTTAAAGGATATAAAATGAATGGAAAATCTACTCATTTTGTCACTCTCAAAAGAAACTGCTGAAGCTTTGATGAATTTCACTAGACATATTGTTTGTTTCAAATGAAGCGTTTTAGAAAAAAACACTCCTGAAAAAGATGATCGCTAAGATAAATGGGACGTTGAAAAGCTACAGTAGCCCTTGTGATTATTGTGAGTATTGAAGTATTGAAGTATTGAAGTATTAAATGTGAAGTATTAAAGTAAAAAGACTGTCACCCATTTACCTTAATGGGGACGTATAAACCCAATTGCGGGCTTTTACTAAACCCGTAACCCACGGTAGCTTCGAGGCTGTGATTGCTCTTTTTGGGGTGTCTTGTGTTACTTACTGCACCACTGAGGAGATTGCTTTGATGTACTTTAAAAAGGGAGGGCTTGGTGGTGCAGTTGAAACACTTAAGCCCCGGAAAGGGTAATAGCGTATTAGAACCTGGCTTAGGGTTCCGAATTTTGTAAATGTCTCATCATCATTGTGGTTGTATTAATAGGTAGTAAATAGAAGCTGTAGTGTATCGTAATAAGAGTCCGCGTATGCAGTGGTCGGAGGCGTTCTGCAATACACATGGATCGATCCCCTCGCTCGTGGCTCACCAAACCTTCCATCTCTCCAAGGTAGGGAACTTGGTACCAGACTTGTCTAGGAAGATAGCAGGACTGGCTAGGTCCGTTATTAAGCCAACACGAGTCATTGTCAGGGCCAGATATGCATTCAATCACCTCCAAACGATGCTTAATAAAGTCGAATGCATTGCGCATTCCAAAGGGATTGATCAACGCCGAAATCTTTATCATTTTTTTAAGCGAAAATAGAAGTTGAAAATCACTTTCACAACAAAAAATGATTGAAAAATAGGCAACTAGCGTTTGAATTCATCAAATTATGATGAATGGCTGTGAAAGAGTCAAATATCCTGAATACCTGATAAGACCGGCTAGAATCCTAAAAATTCGTGTTGTCCTTTCTGATGGATAATGTTGGAATTGATAACTGGCGACAATGAAAAAGTTATCAAGGTAGCTCACGTATAAGAAATACATTAGAGAAGTGATTGGAAACCGATGAGTCCTGCAAAGAAAATAAAAGAGAAAAAGGAAAGAAAGAAAAGGAAGAAGGACGGAAGTAGCGATTCGATTGCATGAAGCTGAAAAGTGTTCATCGGTCTCCATTTTTTAGGCTCGCTGGCGTCACTTTGTTCGCAAACCGGACGATCGTTGACACGAACGTTGAGCGTGATGATTTTAATTTAAGAGAGAAACACCACTTGCAAACAACCCGCTCATATATTGTCGACACCGACCTCAGGTGTGTGTGGTTGTACGAGAGATGGGGTGATCCAATGTTGTCACTTCATTTAGGAACTTTGAAGGCTTTCACCATAGTAGAGTGTAAAAGATAACGGACAAAACGTACAGTGTTGATCAATCGCGTGCGATGTCCATGCACTCCACTGCTAGCGCCGTGGATGCGAGTGAATGGATATGCATATCAAACCAGTGTTTTCTAACCTTCTAGAAAAGTCTGGTAGCAATTTGTCGGCAGGAAATGGGTGAAGGGCCTGGTTTTCGTATAGCACGGATCGGAACCAAAAATAAGTTATGTGCTACAGGACAATAACGGACGCGCTACATGCGCCTTCTTAGTTAAACATGAATCAACGAATTATCAACGATTTTTGTTCGGAATGAATCGCCATCAAACGGATGGTGATAACCTTTATAAATAGGCTTCACATATGCTCCAAAAGACTACGGAAAGCTACCCGTAAGTGGATATTCACTCTAAACATCATGCCTCGGTAAGATGCTATGTGGCTTACTCTTTCAAAGAGAGTGAGAAGGAAGAGCCTTATGCTCAAAAAGTGTAAATCATTTTGTATCCCTCTAACGAGTAGAATCTACTGAGCCGTGCCAACGAGAAGTCAAAGAAAAAAGGCCTTGTCTAGTCTGGAAGATTTTCCAATAGCAACATAACTTTTTTGCAGAACCATATTATTTCATATTTGTGGATAATGTTATCCATTAGGAAATTCTCCCACCAACAGGTCTGAAGTGTACCAGTTATCAAAACTTTAGAATCAACAGAAATTCATGTGAAATCGAAAGAGTTTCCACATGAAATTTTTATTGGTTACATAGAATAGATCAGACGGACACCACTGAAGTCGAAAAACAGAAATGAAGAACCAAAAAATGAACGGAAAACAGTGGCGTCTCAATGGCCTAACTTTCTGAGATGGCTAAAGGCAACATTTGAGGAGGAAATGATTGAGGATCAAATTGGCGAGAATTCCAATTAGAATCGTTCACCTTCCCCACTAAATAGATGTCGAGTTGGGATAAAATCATTCTGATAACAGTGGGAAATCTAGATTAGAATAATGATCTGCGTCGGGAATACAGCTGTTCGTAGAAGTGCTTCAATCGCCTGGTGTTTCTACCACATCGTGTGCTTCTCTCCCATCATTCACTTCAATAGTTAAAGGTCGAGCGGAGTCCATGTTGTCAAAGAGGTTTTGCAGTCTTTCAGCTTACTAAGATCCTTTACATACAGCTCTAAGTAATGCTATATGGCTCGTGTTTTGAACAGAAAAACCGACTCGTCCCTGCCAGAAAGTTTGGATATTCTTCAATGTTTCTTTTATTTTTTTTCATAAAACGATTAGCATTAACACTACCATGGGTTAGAGAAACAAAGAATAGAGAAACGGAACATGAAATATCAACACTGATTGCTAGTGATCTTTGGATATCCTGCCGCCGAGAATAGAAACGTCATCCCGCGCGGAGTCATCTGCGGAGCAAAGCGATGGATATCACACAGAAAATTGTCGCGATCCGATCAAAGGAAAGAAAAACGATTTGATTTTCACAAAGTGAATGATTCGTGGAAACTAACATTTTCATAGAAGATCGATTGTTTTGTCCATTTTTTTTACAACCAAAGAGAAAGGAATTTTATCAAATCAAATACGGAAGATCCATCATAATCCAGTCGTATCCGTCTCAATAAAGGTCATTGCGCTTTTTTTTCTCTCCTCTTTAAATAAACTGTCTAAAACATGCGCCTATTAATTATCGTACGTAAGATTCTCATCTGATTATATTATCTTGATTATATTGACTGTCCTTCCTACGCTTTACCGCCTCATCGTGGCTGGGAGGTGTTCCTGGGTGTCGGATTGCGATGTGCAGCAGAGGATTCATTCCTACACCAGGTTATTCCAAGCTGAGGAGTCTGGCTTTTTCATCGAGAAGCTTAACTAAGAGTAAACCTATATCAAGATCGACCACCGTCTTGGTATCAAAGTAGCATGGTGGCAAATCTCCTTCTGATGCACAAGGCCTGCGACTGCTTGTCGTGGTGACGACCTGGGGTAGACATTGGCCAGGCAGTCCTCGAGATTCCAGGGAACCACAATAGCTTAACCAGCAAATCTCCGAAAAACGGCGATTATGCTGGGGTTCGTACAAGCAGTGAAGACTGGCCGTTCAAGCATGAAGTATCATATTAATTATATATTTTCATCATTATTATACGTTATACTTTTTTAAAAGTGCAAACTCTTTATTTCGATACATTATGTTTTTATCATCTTTTTATTGCTTTCAAATTTTACTGGTTTAAGCCATTAATTGGCCATTAAGCCAGCCATTTAAGCCTTGCCATTGCATTCATGCCTAAGGTGGAAGCGCCAGTAATCGACCTCGGTCCGTTACTCTACTGTAGATATATAGATGACTGCTTGGTCATTTGTTCAACGCAAGAAGAAATCGACAGATGTTTCGAGTTGTTGAACACACAGTCAGAGTATATTAAATTCACCCGAGAGAAACCAAAAGAAGACTGGCTTCCATTTCTGAACGTGCAAATTAGCCTATCAGAAAACGGCTACATTACGGAGTGGTATCGAAAGCCAAATAGTAAAAACGACTTGGTTAATTACCTCTCCTCTCATCCCTCTCACACGAAAAGGGCGCTTGTGAGAAACATGTATCGAACAGCTACCAGCGTGTGCACAGTAAGACAACAGAGAGAGGAGTCCCGGAACTTGGCGCGGCAAATAGCCATTTTTAATGGCTACGAAACTGTAGCTCGAGATAGGTGTAGAGGAACCCACAGGTACTCCAACGATAACTCTAGCGATAACAAGGTCCCGTTTATACTGCACTTTATTATGAAGTAAGTGCAGCTATAAAACGCTGTTTAAAAAGGGCCAGTCTAGAGAATTCGGTAACGATAATCGAAATACCACCGAATAATCTAAGGCGCCAGCTAGTTCGTAACCGCCTATACAACCGTCTATGTGCGACGCAAAATTGCATAATTTGCCCCAATGGTAGAGACGGTGACTGCATGAGTTCGGGAACAGTCTATCTGATCTCTTGTAAAGCGTGCGGGGACGAATACGTTGGCGAAACGGGTAGACCACTCTGCGTACGTGGTATAAAAGAACACCTAGCCGGCAAACGTAAGCTAAGTACTCCACTAAGTAGGCGTAGCATGCAGAAACATAACGGAGAAGATTTTGAAGTAAGGGTTACGATCCTCGCGCAAGAATCGAGAACACAAGCGCGCAAAACTCTACAGGCATTCTGGATTAATTCCAAGAATCCGAAAATGAACCGCAGGGAGGAATGCCTTGTTATCACGCGTGATATTGGACAGTATATAAAACTGTTATTCTGATGGGAGGGGCACATTACGCTTCCATGTGAATTCTGTGCGGTCGGTCTTGACGCGATATACTCAGTGGAAAACTCATAGAAAGCGGTGAGTGTGCAGAGCTATGCTAAATGTGATTGAAATCTTGGTTTAGCGTTTTCTCTGTTTGGTTATGGAGGTGTTTGGCCGAGTGGATTGCTGTCAACTTGACCCTTCCAGGCTCTGAGGAAGGCGAAATACGCCGAAACGTCAGCTTGTGCGTAAATAAAGAAATAAAATAGCACCTCGTGCTTGCTGAACAGAAGTAGAGAGATATAAGCCAAAAGAAATAAGAAAAGTGAGTGCGAAAGAGGAGAAAAACAATTATGACAAAATGATTCATATTGAAGAAGTGGAAAATAATTAAACATGAAAGAGAGAGAAGTGATTGGAATACTTACTTACTTACTTGACACTTCAACGGCCCGTCATCACTAGCTGTGCAGGCCCCAGCATAATCACCATTTTTCGGAGATTTGCTGGTTAAACCATTGCGGTTCCTTGGAATCCCGATGTCAACATGGCCAGTCTGCCCCAGGTCTTCACCACTACAGACAGTCCCAGTCCTTGTGGATCAGAGGGAGATTTATCACCATGCTATTAGCTTAATACGAGGACGGTGGTGGATCCTGGTATTGGTTTACTCTTAGCTAGGCTTCATCGGGCACTTCCTGATGGAAATGCCGGATGCCTTCTCAGCTTGGGAGACGCTGCCGTGGGAATGAATCGCCTGCTTTACATCGCAGTCCGACATCCAGGAACACTTCCCAACCACGATGAGGCGGTAAACCGTTGTGAGGATATGTATATATATATATATATATATATGATATAAATTATGAATAAAAAGTAATGTTACTCAAAGTTTTTCTTTCATTTTACAAGTTCTGCTTTTTACGTTAGTGTTTGTCTAATTACATTACCAGTATTGGTGCTAAAAAATGAGTTTTTTATATAGAAGTTCTAAGATATCTCACAATATTGTCTTCCCATGTTTTCTCTATTACCGATTTTTAAAAAACTTCAGTCACCTAGCTGTTTATCATTGTTGTAAAATTGCTATTCATATTATACAAATGCAAAGCTGACAAATTTGTAGACGCTTCTACAAAATACAGAGACAGACTTTGGCTTGGCTTTGCTATGGAATCTAGGGAACCACGACGGCTAAAACAGCAAAACTCCGAAAAAACGGAGGTTATGCTGGGGTCCGCACAACCAGTGAGAACGGGCCGTCCAATATCCAAGTGAGCATCTACAGGAGAGCGATCCCTTCATTTGTTACGGTCTCTTTAATGCTCTATTAGGATTTTTGTGACATACATTTCCTATAATCAAATGCAGAGGTGTAGCAGCCAGAAATAGAAGAAAAACGTCCTACATTCATTTATCTATGCGTATGACTACTCGTTGGCATATCGATCCACAATTGTACGATTTAAAAAAACTCATGGTTTTTCCACTTCATTCATAATAAAAAAAAGCTCTAGGCGTTGATCGATCTCTGAGAGATGCGCCATTGATTCGACTTCGTTAAGCATCGTAGGAGGTGATTGAGTGCACATCTAGTCTTTACAATGACTTGCGGTGGCCTGTCGATGAATCGAGCCACTACTGCTATCCTACCAAACAAGTTTGGTACCAATTTTCCAACCCCGTGAGGAAGGAAGGGTTGGTGAAACACGGGCTCCGGGATGGGTCCCATTCTATGTGTATTGGAAGGGCCTCCGACCATTGCGCCACACACGCCCTTACTTCATTCGTAATCATGTAGTTTCAGAAATTCGGGAAATTTATTCCAACACTTAAGAAAAGGAGCGAGGGAAAAGGGAAAGGAGTCATCTTGGTCGTCAAAACCATTATCATCGGCTTCGTCTTCATCGTCACCACGACCACCACCATCGTCTATATGTTCAATTCCTTCATCAGCGCCATTGTTGTTTAAAATAATCTATAATAACTCTGTAGCACTTGATCAACGACGAATAGTTTTATTGTTTTTAGCGAACACCGGCTATTTTGGAGATGGTCCTCTTCTTTTTCTTTAATTCCTTCATGAGCACTACTTTCAAATTTATTTTTCATCGCTATCGTCATCACAGTCGTCACAATTACTTCAATTTCAATCCTAGTAGATCAGCGATATCACAATCTGGATTTTGTACTAATAGGGATAAGCACCCAAATTCCGTTTGATAGCAATTTATTCAACACCTCTATAATCACGGCTCTTTTTCGTTGACAACGATGTCATTGTAGTGAGAAGAAAAATAGCTTCTCACTCATAAATCGCAAGCATTAGCACAATGGCGACTACTACAGCGTCGTCGAACAGACTTTTCATAGTTTGAAAAATATGATAATGAAAAAAGAAAAAAGACAAAGAGACGAAATACGACATGTAAAAGTGTGAAAATCATAGTGGTTTCAGATGGAGTGTGCAATACAGGCATAGTACCTGTTTTGATTCTTCACCGGGGTTTCTCCCATCTGGGATTTAAAAAGCGAGAAAAGAAACGAAACAATATCCAGCTCTTTCTTCTTCATACCCTTTTTTTTGCCAAAAAGTGCTTAGTAAAGGCAAAAATGCAGTTTTTTTGTTAGAGTGTACACTTAATATATTGTGTACAGAGCAGGATTGATAACATCAAGACAGTTTCCATACAAAGACAATAGATAATGACATCACTATAAAAAATTCTAAATCGTGTGGGGAAAATGTGAATAGATGACATGGTCGAAAGCATTTATAATAACGATAATGCGAAAAGCGATAACAATGTGATAATTATAACATGGCCAGGCCCTCTAATGGTTTACTGTTGCCGTGTCCTGAATGGTGTTCAAAGGTCGTCGAGACCGTAATGGATGTGGACGAAGTCAACGCCAATAAAAGGATTAAGGATAAAGCTCTTAGCGTTGATCAATCCCTGAAGGATACACCATGCATTCGACTTCATTAAGTATCGTTGGAAGTGATTAAATGTATATCTAGCTTTTACAATGACTCGCGGTGGCCTACCAATGTATCGAGCTAGTGCTGCTATCCTCCCAGACAAGTCTGGTACCAATTTGCCGACCCCGGAGGGATGCAGGGCTTGGTGGGCCATGGGCGCAGGGATCGATTATGCGTGTGTGTCGCAGTGGGCGCCTCCAACCAATGCGCCACGCGCTCTCCTCGACGCCAATACCGGTCTTAAATTGTAGGTGAGAGTAAAGCAAAGATTGATATGGCAACCCGTTGTCATATTGGATAAAGTCTAGTTAGAACTAGGCAAACTGCCTACAAAAAGCGATGACTGTGCATAATAAGGACCTGGTAGCGGCTTGAAACGGCTTTCCGTAAGTTATGGGAAAGAAATTTCTACGAAAATCAGCAGCATACATTTGGACGAAAAATGCGGTCGAACCCAATTCACCACCGGCAGAACCATTAATGTTAAGTAACCTACCCAAGTCAAATAACAGGCATGGCTAAAAAGTTCATTTAACTTGTAAAAAGACACCGAGTGATTAAAAACTACTCCCAATGACATATCCAATAAAATTCTGTTCGACACGTTTTCTGTGGATTCAGAGAATACAAGCAGGAAGCTCAGCTAGTTAAAATTCACTACGAAAACTACTAGCGTATATTAAGTATTGCATAAATTAAATCAATGAATAGTACCTAGATTATTTACCCAATATTGAGAATGTCGTCGACAAAACGGCTGATCGACAAAGCCACAGTAACACAGCTGATCAAAAAGAACATAATCAACAAGCAAGGAGTTCATCTACTGGACTACTCATACGAACAATCGTTGTTGACCCGACTTGGAGCATTTTCAGAATGAAAAATACGGAAAATTCAATAACCTTCTTGTTGAATCAAGCACATCAATGCAACTTTATCTCTCTGCACACATCCCAACAGCCTCACATATCAGCTTAGATCTGGCAACGTATCCGTCGGAATACAAACTATACATAGGTAGTTTTTTGTATTCTGGTGAATTTTTTAGGTTTTAAGAGTTAAGAGAAGGCACGATTTTCAGAAATCGCATGGAAATTGTCGCAATAGAAGGCCACACGACACATCACGAAGATTTTACCTTGAATCTGAGCGTGACGGTTGGAGTGGAAAGTATGGAAGCAAGAGGAAAGCATGATGTGAAAGAAAGGAAGTAGGTAAAAAAAGATGAGATTTACAATGGCTGATGTTTTTCTCACGAATTATAGAGCATAACTAATACGCGGTCTTAAAGGTGTTGACCAACTGCCATAGGGTTACGGTAGAATACTGTTATCACTGATAGTGGCGACAAAGAATTTGCACATATTGGGGGTGAAGATGGTGGAGATGATAGTGGTTGTGATGGTGTTTTAGGTTGGTATTTGAGCTGACACGAACCTTGTCGTTCTCGTTCAAGGTCGAACCCATGGCATTGACCCCAAGCAAAGACGGTTACAACTTTACGGTTGTTATTCTGTCAGCGTAAACACTCACAAAACTTATCGTCACAATTGTGGCCTATGTAGAAAATTATGATACTCCTTTTCACCACTGAGAACGTTTTGGTTTGATGGCGTTATAATTAGGATTTTGGTTTCCTAAAAATCGACGTCTCACAATTGCTGAATGCAGAATTGTTGGAAAGTTTCGCAACTTGATGGTTCTATGAAGAATTCATTGATTGCTTTTGTGAGGAGAAGGAAGAAGGGCCGAAAAACGAGAAAGATTGCGATATGGGGGCATGACGAAGACGAAGAAAAAAAAACAGCATTAGGCATTTTCTTCGCCTTCATGCAAGAAAAAAAAGCCTACTGAGAACATAAGGTAGGGAAAATAGGGGAAAATAGTTGCACGGATCGAAGCATCTCGTCAATTCTTGGTGAGCAGATGTGAGATGTTATTTACTCTTTATTGCGATGAAGTTGACGTTTCGACAGATTTCGCCTTTCTCAGAGCTTGGAAAGTTCAAGTTGAAAGCAATTTACTCAAATGAACACCACCAAAACCAAACAGAATACTTACTTGAATACTTGAATGGTCTATCCTCACTGGTTGTGCGGGCTCCAGCATAATCTCCATTTTTCAGAGATTTGCTGGTTAAGCCATTATAACTTCAATGATTGTGAGATATTTGCAAAACTCTGGACCGAGGCGCGTTCCTTCCCCACCGCAGACACCTGCGGTCCGGAGTTTTGCAAATATCTCAGCATCATTGAAGTTATATTTCGCAATATATACCCTGCCATTAAAAAAGTAGGCGGTAAATACTAAGGTAAAATTGTGATTAAGCCACTATGGTTCCCTGGAGTCTAGAGGAGCCTGGCCAAAGTATGTCTCAGATCCTCACCACGACATGCAGTCTCAGTCCTTGTGGATCGGAGGGAGATTTACCACCATGCGACTTTGATACCAGGATGATGGTAGGTTGTGGTATTGGTTTACTCATAGCTAGTCTTCCTGATGGAAACGCCGGACTTATTCTCAATTTGGGAGACCCTGCCGAGGGACGAATTCCCCGATGTGCATCGCAGTCTAACACCACCTCCCAGCCACGATGAGGCGGTTAACCGCTGGGAGGTTAACCAAGCAGAGAAATTGCTAAGCCAAGTTTTCAATCACGTTAGAAACAGAATAGCTTTTTCGCACACACTGTTTTATGTGAGTTTCAACTTAATGTATCACGCAGAAACCAAGCGCACTACGTTAACACGGAAGCGTAAAGCTGCGTTCGCAGCAGGCCCACATGGTATTCTGCGGAAACCCGTTGATGCTTATTGAGGTATAAGAATTAGGAAATAACTGGCTACGATAAAAGCAAAGCTGCGTAAGAGAACTGGTTTACAAAGAATTCAATGAAGCTATCACAAGGAACATCTGTTTATAAGTAGGATAACATCTTTGCACAGGCTTGCGGGCGTCGTTGAAGAAAAACCGCAAATGCTCCAAGAAAAGCCAAAAAAAAATCCCGTTCCGAAGAGAAGCATTCAGCTAATTTAATTAACTGTTATCACCAAGTTGCTGTGGTTCACTTTCTGCAAGTTTTTTTCCTTATAGCTCATCGTTTTCTAAAAGTAGAAAGCATTTTAATAATCTCATGAAATATTAACAATGCTGCCAGATACTTTATACGTAGTAAAGTGCTACCCTGTTAAAAAATTTTACTACTCAGCACATGGAAGGCAATACAGATGAGTTCCCAGTGGGCCAATTTACACTGATTTGAAGTGAAGTCCTACTGAGGAGCAAAATGAATGAGTGGATTCTAATAACAATGGTCACACTTGCCCCATCTCCAACGCAAATTCCGACAGAAAAGAAGCGAAAGCTTCCGGAGAAGGTTTCGTAGGTTAAAGGAAAAACAGCTGAGATCACAAGGATTTCATTACTAACGATTCAAAGGTGACGACGACAAAACAAGCTAGGTCAAACTTTTATTATAAAAATGATATCTATAAGTCGCACTATTGAAAAAACATCTGATTAGCAGTCGAAGAAATGGCCTTGGCACACTTAACGTAATTCTTCGAAAGTACTTCAAGAACTCATCTTAAATAGTCATAAACAAGTTTGTTGATTCTTTTTTGTGATTCTGCCTAAGATCAACGGTAGAAAGAAAACAGTAACCTAATGAAATCTTCTCCGTTAAGGCATCAAACGATTTCTTCCTAAGGTAATGTAAATCAAAACGGGCAATATCTATCAGTGTTAAGTGTCAGATTTTGACAGTATTGCAAAATTCTTTCTTTATACAGTCACATAGCGCATTCCTTAGAGTTGCTCTATAACATACACCTAGTCTTCGGGTCTATTCACCTAACCGAGCCCTACCTCTGGCTGTGTTCCACAAACTGACACTTGATTTACCTAGAAGGACAAAAACATTGTGCTGAAACATCAGTAGACCACCTTAAGGGACTGTTCAGCCAATATATGTATTTAGTCACCTCTGATATGCGATGAATTGAGTCAGATTCGTGGCTCGTGTCGCAGGGAATGACCAACGAGGAATGCTTTACACACCCTTTCCCATTTATATTTGCATCATAAATACATCATGACGATAACAGAACAGAGGCAGAAGTTGCTCCGCACGATGGTAAATAGAACAGGCGATTATGTATTAGAAGAGTTTCAGTCAACGGGACATTAGAAACTCGTCCTCTTCAGCTGACATTAACGAGAATCTTCCCACCTTAAGAGAAACCACCATCACCTGGCGATGTTAGCTGAAATCCAGGAACCGCACAGTTGTATTACATTCCTAGGACAGGACCCAGTTATGACCCAGTTCCAATGTGAAATCGCCCAAACAAATCAAATTTCGTCACTACACAGTCGAATGGTCACTAGTTATAAGAAAAAGAAAAGTATATGACGAAGAGGAAGAAACAAGTTGTAAATCTTTCTACTTCTGCTCAGAAAACACGAGGTGTTATTTTATTTCTTTATTTACGTACAAGCTGACGTTTCGGCGGATTTCGTCTTCTTCAGAGCCTGGAAAGGTCAAGTTGACTACAATTTACACGGCCAAACACTTCCATAACCAAACAGAGAAAATGATAAAAAATGGAGACTATAAAATCAGATTTAGGGTACATTACCGGAGTTAGAGCCAAAGGCTGGTTTTGTTCAACTTTTTATTAAAAAAAGGAAAGGATAAAGCGCCGATCAATCCCTAAGCGATGCGCCATGCATTCGACTTCATTAAGCATCGTTTGGAGGTGATCGAATGCACATCTGGCCTTTAAAATGACTCGCGATGGTCTATCGATATATCGAGCTAGTGCTGCTATCCTCGCAGACAAGTCTAGTACCAAACTGCCGCCTCCGGAAGGATGGAAGGCTTAGTGTGTCATGGGCGCCTGAATCGATTCCAGGTTTGTGTTGCAGGGCGCCTCCGACCACTGAGCCACACGTGCCCTGGCTAAATCGATAGAGAAAGACAAATGGAGATGTTTTATTATGTAAAGGAAAGAAGACTTTAAAACTATTTTTAAGCGCAATTTTAAATGAAATTCCTGACGAAAAGTTTTGCCAGCGTTTACATTATATCATCGAGCCTCTAAATATAACGATGGATTTTAAACTAAGCTTAGTTATCTTAGGAAATATTTTAACAATACACTTTTTTCTGAATTATCTAGCTGGTGCTTAATAATCAAAAATAATCTTCAGCACATACTAAATACACGTTTTCGTGCTTCAGTAACAATCATTCTTTCCCAGTTGATGAACAAGATAGGAGTGAAATTCCTCGTCTCATTGAAAGCGGCAATCAATTCACTTTAGCCTTTTCGATAAAAATGTTGATTCTCATTCGCAGAAGATAGCTCGGAAACCAAGTAAAAAGGCCAAACGAGAACTTTCGCCGTCATTTTTTATCCTCTGCGGGATAATTTATCCAAAGCGCACAAGGCTTGCACGGCAAAGATGCGCCGTGAGCCACCTCAAGCAAATGTCCGGTGATGTGATGAATAGATGAAAGGATAACGAGGGCAGTATGTGAGGAAAGCTTCTCATTTTAAAACAGAAATCGCATACAAAGCTACTAAACGTAAAGAGAGGAGAGTCAAGCCTCCTAATACGGAGAACTTTGCAAAGAACAAAATGGTGGATGTTCAAAAGAAGCTGTTTATCATGCAATAGGAAATTTATGTGTTACTTGTGGTCTGCTGAGGTTATTAAACTGTTTGGCTGAGTGGATTATATGTCAAAAAATGAGAAAGTTGGTATGTCATGTCTAATTGTTCGATACGGCTTGATACTTGGATACTTAGACGGCCTGTTCTCACTGGTTGTGCGGGCGCCAGCTGGTTTAGTCATTGTGGTTACCTAGAGTCACGAGGTCAGGCAGGCCAGTCTGCACTAGGCCGTCACCACCACAGGCCGTAGCAGCCCTTTTGGAAAAGAGGGAAATTTGCCACCATGCGACTAGCTTGATACCAAGACGGTGGTGTATCCTGGCATTGGTTTATTCTTAGCTGGAGTTCCTGATGGAAACGCTGGACTCGTTCTCAGATTGGGAGACCCTGCCAGGGGATGAATCCTCCGCTGTGTATCGCAGCCCTTAAAGCAGAAACACCTCTAAGCCACGATGAGACGGTAAACCGTTGGGCGTGATACGGCTTGAATTGAATGTAATTCCAAAGTTCTTCTTCATGCTTTTGCATTCAAATTTCATTTGAAAATTCAATGCGGAGGAAAAAATTACCTAGTAATTTTATAAAATGGGAGTGCAAGCCTCTTAAGTCGATTCAGTAATTCAGAGTCACGGAACATTTATATCATTTCAGATATTTTCAACAAGTTTGCTGACACATGAGATCTTTATTCAATCCTTAACACTTCACGAAGGTAATTTTAAGTAAGGGTTTGATTAAGTTTTTGAATTATGTCAAAACTATCGCCCTTACTTGCAATTTGATTAGATCGCTCACTATGTTGGAATCCTACAGTTGGTAGGATTAGAAAGCTGGTCGTGCCTCGCGAAAGAACACTCTGATTATAGTAATTTTCTTCGTATTTTTGTTGAGCAAACGCGAGGTGTTATTATTCTTTGTTCACGATTAAGCTGACGTTTCGGCGGATTTCGTCTTCCTCAGAGCCGCTTCCTATGAGGTTTCCACTAAGTATGTCACGTAGAGACCAACCGCACAGAAATCACATGGAATTATAATGTGATTATATACTCTGATTATAACAAGGCTATAGAATAACAAATAATTGGTCAATGTGTTATGAGGAATAACAATACGGGAAAAATATGACACATTCCACTGCTAAGACAGTTGTGCGTTCGCGTGTTTGCAGAGAGATGCAAACGAACAACGCGACTGGTTAGCAGTGGTCGTTCGAAACTACTGTTGGTGGTGGTGATGGTGATGGTGATTGGTGGGTAGCCCTTCTCTTCTCTTCGCCTACGGGTTGTCAGGCGTCCAAGCAGATCGGATGTCCATGTGAATCGAAGACGTAGTAGTTCCCGGCAGATCAGAGTGCGATATACTGGTATGCTTCGTAATTCGTCGGAATACCGTACTTCTCTCATTCCACCAGTTATATGAAGTAGTTATCTCATAACTTTGCTAATTAATAACGAGAGTGATCAGTAAATCACCACTATACAAAAGCTTTTTAATTTCTCGTAACATATTCTGAACCATTGGAAGTCTCGAATCCTATACATATCATTTTCTCATCCTTCACCAAAGATTTGTCTCCTCGTTATGAGCATAGATAACTGTTTCTTGTTTAACTGAGATGTACTGCGGAGTTTCAATCTCCAGTACGCTCCACGCTACCCTAGGTTGATAGAGGACAGCTCAGTGCTCTCATTCGGAAAGTTATTCAAGGCTAAACTTGGGTCAGAGCAAAGCACGATTATCCACCGTTGGATACGCTTCCAACAAAAATACCAAAAAAAGTCATTATGCGAGAACATTTTAAATGATCTTCGTGTCCCTCAAAAGAAATAAGTCCACCATAGAGTTCTGGTACTGAAGTGAGAGTATCAAAGTTCTTTTGTGTTATTTTTTCATCTACGTGATTTACTTAGTCAGATGAGTAGTAGTTGATTTAGTTAGTTTTTTCGAAGCAGAAACCCGACCTTAGGTCTTCCCTGCATAGAAATTTGTCCCACATTTGTCCTAAAAAGCCTCGTAAATTATTTATAGTGGGCTTCATAATGAAAATATTACTTGCTTACTTGATACTTGAATGGCCCGACCTCACTAGTTGTGTGGGCTCCAGCACAATCACCATTTTTTGGAGATTTGCTGGTTAAACCATTGTGGTTCCCTAGAATACCCAGGACAGTCTGGCCAAAGTCTGCCCCAGCTCGTCACCACGACATGCAGTCGCAGCCCTTGTGGATCAAAGATCAGAATAAAAGTATTAGCTAAAATGAATAAAGATTCGATGCGTATGCTAGGAAAAAGGTTTTGTTCCATTTAGGATTTGAAACTTTGGGACATGTAGAGCACATCGACTATAGAACTTTTTCGAATTGTGTTTAACTTTTAAAAGGCGTTGTGTTTTAGCTGCTACTGCGCTTGCTAGTAAGTGTTTGACAGGGCCACCCAAAGTCGGGTTGTTTTTTGTCTAAAATTTTTGCGCATGTTGGAAAAACTAGCAATGTTTTCTTTCACTGCTCTACAGCGACAGTCTCCTATTCATTCCGAGCTCCAAGAAACCCAACAAGGAGACGGTGATACGAAATTTTGTGGAATTCACTAAGAAAAAAGATAAAAGAAATCCGTTTACAGGTGGCGTTACTGTTCCGGAAGCTGTAAATAGCATGCAGATCATTTTCAAAGTGAAACGGACTAAGGAACGCTTTCGGTCGCAAACAAGTTGTCACCAAACTTCACGGCGCGAAAGCAATGGCTTACGTTATTGGAAAAATTGGTGAGCGGAATACCAAAGATCAAATGAAGAGGAGATCCCATTAGACGTCAAGTGAAAAGAGAAATTGCTGAGGATCAAGTGGGAAAAAATTGATCCTTCCCCTCCTCGCTCCGATGATTGTTGGCGAACTTTAAAAGGCAGCGATGTTCGTGATTGAGTAGCGACTCTTACGGCTATTCGAAGCACTATCGATCGAGCACAAAACAGTAAGAGTACCGACATAAATTTTCTATAATCTAAATCTGAAAATAAAATCAAAATAAGCATAAGCACACTCCACATATACGCCAACACACTAGAAGGCTACACAACGAGATAAAAAGGCAGAGTTTTAAGTAGAAAGACTTAGCTCCTTAGTTGCGGTGAATGGCATTTGATACCGCGAAAAGGTAATCACGGTCTTGAAACCTACCTGGAGCTGCAAGCTTTGCTCATATCTCATAACTGTTCTTGTTGTATTACATTGAATGCCTTACCGAGAAAAAGTAGGCAGTAAATAAATGTTAAATTTTTCAAAGCTTTTTTTTACTTTTTTATCTTTGTAATTATTTTTTTCAGAAACGTTGAACTTTGTATTAAACCTTTGACCACAAACAAACATTATCTAAACCCATATCAAGCAAAATACGACCTTAAGACGTCTACGACGGACATATAACGGAATGACGAATGAGAGTAAAATAAGCTGCTCTTGACGATAAAGCAACTGCAATTACAGCGGTCATCATGAGAACGATGACAATGATGAAGACGATGATGATGAAGATAATACCTTCCTGCACACTATTTTTAGCTTAACACTTTTCTTAGAATATGTGCGCTGTCCTAAATCGATGAGACGGATTACGGTATACGACGTTGTGAGAACGTCTGAAATAAATTCTACAAGATGAATAAAATACGAAGTGTGGCTGAACGTTGACCAAACTGTGGTTTGTGGTTTCTTTTAGAGATGTTCGCCTTCATCGTTGACATCGTCCGGTTGTGGCGTTATTTAGAAATGTTCGTTGCCATCGTTAACGCCATTATTCCATTAGATTTCTTTGAGGAGAATCTGGTTTCATCTTGTAAAATTAGCCATGTTTCACTAAATTTCTTCTAACACGCTCATTCGATCACTCAACATCATCAGCTTTGCAACTCGTTGCCTCATTTACCGTTTTACTACTAAGCAGCCTAACATCGCAATATAAGCGCGACGAATGAATTGTTAGGGAATAGAGAAATAAAAAGCTCATTTACTTATCTTTTCTATGGAAATCATTTTAGAATAAAATGTTCAGCGTTCATATACACCTGGAGGATCTGCTATGTATTCGACCACACTCACAATATCGTAGAGGTGAACGATTACCGAATGAAGCTCATAGAATGACCTGTGTTGCCTATAGATGTCAGCTTCAGTTTCAGGGTCTGTGTCAGTGTCTTTTATTCTTCTATTAATGAAGCATAGTACATATTTATCGACTCCGGACGGATGGGATGTTTATGGAGTCCCAAGTACGGGGTCAAGCCGATCATATGTACTGAAGGATATCTCTAACAACTGCACTTTACGTCACTATTATCTTATAATAGTTAACAATGTATAATTCTACCGGTTCTTTATATTATTTCTATGATGAATTGAAAGAGTTGAAACCTAGCCTCTATAATACATGTACAAATACCTAACCGCTAGCGAATATAAAGCACGAAAAAGAACAATTTAAACTATTCAGTCCTTCACTATCAATCGTTATGAAATGTAAATTTCTAATGGGACTATTATTTTAAACTCAGTTCTTCAAACTCAAGTCCTTAATTCTATTTCATAAACTACTGCATTTGGGGCATTGGTCGGGAATCGAACGTGAGTCACAACGTGGCACGCAAGAAAGGCCAGAGAGAAAGCTAGAAATGTTGATCACTCGTAAAAGTATTCAGTTTTATGAGAGTTGCTCATGAGAGTACGGTCTCACCGTACTCTTTCTACCCAACGCCGCCCAACTGAGTTCTCTTTTGAGGTTAACAAATGACGTCCGTTTATTTCACTGTGTTTAGCTTCTTGATAACTACACATAGCATACTGAGCTCTAAACGTGAGGGCTGGGTAGAGCGGCGTGTTATTATTGCAGGCTACTCGTAAACCTTTCCCATATACAACCCATCAATTGATTCTAGGAGCGAGAACACATTCACGGATGCATGTATAAATAGGTCGTCGTAAATACAGAAGGTATGCTTTGAATCAACGCCGCTGAAACAAGAACTCTATCCCCTGAATACACCTGCGTCGCAGGGAAGCAATAGGTCACTTTTGCTCCACGACTAGCTCCTATTGCTCACCTCGGGATGCTTTATGTCATCTCGCCACTCTCTGGCAAGTAATACCTCTTTGGGAGAGATCCGTAGCGCTGTTCAATTTCTGAATGAAATTACTGCCTGTGGTGGGCTTTCAACACCAGCCTTTCAACGCCGTCTATGACTCCGGAGAAGAACTCTTCCTCTGAACATGTGACAGTAGAGGAGTCGGCGGCGTTGGAGTTTTCGTCAAC